>PRKT01000208.1:363030-386225 GCA_003671525.1 Saccostrea glomerata | reverse complement strand
TATAGCTATGGATTCAAATTGGGGAAGGGGGGGTCTGTAAGTGTGAAGAGAGTGGGTGGGGGAAGGGGGGGAAAGAGAGAGAGATCTGCAGAAGAAAAGAAAGGGAGTGAAGTATGACCATCCTGAAGTTCTTTAGCATCATTTTGATACATTAGTAAATTCTAGTTTTCTTTAACAAGAAAAAACTTGAAAAATTAATTTTATGCATTTAATACTTTGTATTTCATAAAATCAGCACATTTTACCTTTTTTTAAATTTTAGAATGATTTTTTAAAATGATCAAGCTTACTGTGTATAGTGTGTAAAGTGTCAAAAGATTTTCATGAATTCTATGAATTTCAAAGAATCAAACAGTATTAAAGAATGTCTTGATTTTATTACAGCTCACTTCCATGCAAAACCAGATGAGTTCCAAGGGTGGATACGATCACGTATCACCTGTAACGGGACATCTAAATGTCATAGACCTGCCCGCACGTAGAAACACATAGGTAGGTCAGAGGAATGGAAATCAATGGTCTAATTTCTGTGTTACTAGGGTACGATCATGTATCACCTGTAACAGGACATCTTAATGTTATAGACCTCCCCGCCAGGAGAAACACATAGGTAGGTAAAAGAGAAATCAGTGGTCTAATTTCTGCGTTATTTTAGGGTAATCATGATATCCATTTAATTAAGCAATGAATCATTATTTTCTGGAAGATACAGTCTCATAACTGCAATGATGTGTGCAAACAATTTGAGTAACATGTTTTAGCATGTTATGAAAATTTGTTTTGTGATTTATATATTTTTAATAAAACCCGTGTATTATCCTTGGCATAAGCTACAGTTAATTGAAGAGTCAACGTAACAGCTTGTGGTCAGTGCGAGCGCTTTTGATATCAAAATAAAATATATGCTTTAACCTATTGACCCCCTCCATATTATGGTGTTTTGAATGCCATAGATTTCCATTTAATTTGATAAATGCAAAAAAGGTGTGAAATGTAAATATTGTATGTTCTTGTTCATATTTTTAGATGTTCAGCAGTCCGGCTTCTCATTATCCTGTATATAGAACATTCATCTGTGATCTCATCCAAAAAAGAATGTGGTTATATAAGGCCAAAGGAAGTGCTGCAATGCATGATCCAGCAATATGGTGCAAAGAAAACTGACTAATTCAAACAGAGAGAATGGTTTTCACTGAGTGGAAATGTGTTGCAAGAAAGTTTTCTATTGGACGAAAATAGTGATTTTTTTGTAATGATGGCTGCCATTGGTTAGAATTGGGTTTACTTTATTTCCTTTGTGTTTGTGTAAACATGCTGATCATTGGATTACCCCTCTTATCTTCAGACTGTGAGCGGTTTGACTTACATTGCCAAAATTTTTCTTTTATTGGTATACATATTGCCAGTTGATTCTAATGTCTGAATCAGGATGTATGGAGATAGAATTATTAATATATTGTTGTCAGTAAGAATGAGCTGATGTTACATTTTCTATTTTATTACAGTTACATTGTAATAATTTTTTGTAATGTAATGTTTTATAATGTTATGTCATTTTGAAGATTCCATGTAAGGTGCTTTTCTTAGTTTTTGTCACGTATGCATAAAATTATAAACTGTGTAAAGATCTGAAGCTTTTCGTACAATTAACTTATTTACAGATATTTTTCAAGTTTTTCACTTCTGGCCCTAACTTCCTTGTGTTTGCTACCTTTGATAGAAAGCTGAATTTCTGGCATAGACACTTGGAATACTTATGAGGGTCTAATTTTTGGAGGATATTTCAACATGATTAAAAAATCATTATTTTAAAAGTAAGTATTGAAATATAGCTAATATTAACATGATGAAATTGGTGTATTAAGAAGATACATGTATTAATTCATGAAGCTAGATTTTTACAAAAATTAATATTGCAGCAACCCTGGAAAATTTTACCCCTTTGATTTCAATCATCCTACAATTGAAAGGTCTGTGTGATCAAACTTTAGTACATATTTGTGTTGAACTAATATATGACTGAGTATATTCAACTAAAACATTAAACATGCTAAAAAGCCAAATTTTGATATAGCATAAATTATTTGAAATAATGTCTCATTGTATTTACATGTACATCCTTTAAAAATACATGTATTGCTATTATAAATCAAATTTTAAATTTGGAGACTTTTTTGAGTTGATTTTTATTGCAAAATCTAGTCTTCCATGATTTAGGTAAATAATTTATACACTGGACTATTTACTATCAGTTACGCAGTTTACATTTATATATGTTATAGACATAGCAATTCAACATATTAATTTGTTTTATGAACAATATTCTAAGGAGTAAATTTTTTACTGTAAAAATTTCAGTATCTTTATGTATATTCATGACTGATAATGTTATCATATTTTCCACAAAGAGCAATTGCTCAATGATAATATCCATATTGTTATTAATATATGTGCTTCCTAAATAATCTGCTGTCAAATGCATTGTTCAGAAGTGCTACTAAAACATAGTTTTATATAAAGGTATGAAGTCATGAGAATAGATAGGAAAATAGATTATTGAAGGAGATTTTGTAACCTTGAAAGATACTCATCCAATTATAGAATAGATTTAATTTTGTGTCAGATTGAAGGTATCCCAAATGTAACAGTATGATTAGAGTCTTAAAAAGGATGAGGGTTTTGTTCTTTCTGTTATCACAATGTTAGTCACAATTTTAGCCCAGACTGAGATTTAAGACCATAATAAATCATGAAAGGTTTCAATTCAAAGGTAAAAATTTACACAGACTTAGGCCTATTTCATTTTTGTAATGATACATTCTTGTTTATTTTCTTCTATTGTATAAATTTATCATCTCTAGTCAGGGACACATGTCTTTAATGGTGAGATTTTTTATCAATGGGTTTACACACAGACAACTACACAAGATATTATCAGACATATAGCCCTTTTACATTAATTAAACATTTGAATTTATACCATTGACTGTTTTCTTTGGCTGATGTATCCTGTACACTTGTATCAATGATTTTGATTGGCTAAGGAGATCAAATGTTATAGGATGCACAATTCTTTGAATTTATAATGTTATAAATTTTGATCCATAGTAAGACTGTATATATACAGTATACTTTTATTATGTTGTCTTGCAAATTGTTGCACACATGTCTAAAATAATATATATGTTAAAGAGATCCAAGCATTGTTGTTGAAAATAGAGAAATATTACCAAATATAGTTATTGATAGTATGAAAATATGTTAAGTAAACCTGAAATCCAATTTGATACTGTATCGATAAATGGGGATATTTTGACCCCAAGTTATTTTTTGCCTTCCTTTTGTAATAAATTTTGCCCAGTTGTAGATTTACCTACTCCAGCATGCTAGAAATTCACGGTGAGATGCTTTTGACTTAGCGCCGCGTAACCGAGGTATATAAGGAGTGTAGGGACGTTAACTGAGGCTCTTACTTGTAGGAGTATAGATTTACCCAGACACAATTACATTTATATTAAGAATCTTTGAATTTGCTCTCTTAAATTGCCTGGAAGGCTAATATAAATCGAGGTGAAAATTTTCCTGTAGACAGTACTAAATATTAATGGTGTCCAGACTAGTGTGTTTGTATATGATAACTTACGAAATGAACAATAATGGCAAAGGGAATGCGTGATTTATAAATATTTTTTTTGTAAATCCAATATTTAATTATTTGCCGGGGAATGTAACATGATTGTTAGTCATTGATTGACTACTAGCTAAGTTTCAACCATAATATACCAGAAAACGATTAATAAAACAATTCTAATTTCTCAGTATTCCAAGGTTAAATAAAATAAATTCTAATTGATTTTTTTTCACCAACAAAATCTTGTCACAATATTCCATTATCTGCTTCCCTGATTAACCCCCTTTCAAATTCATTGTTGATTAAACCAAAGAATGCTACTGGAGATTTTCCCTGAAATTGTTCGATCATTAAGTTTAATGTTTGAAAAGCCATATTTATTTTTTCATACAACGTTTCCCTGGTTTGATACACTAAGAATGAATCATAAGCAAACTGATTGGTTCTTGCCAAACTCGTATTTTGTCTTGTTAAAAGAATTTTTTATTTGCATACTGATTTAATTTATACGTATTTTCACACCCTTCAAAACTTAATGAAATTTTATGTGATTGACCATATATTTTTTTAAATCTAGCTTTTTTTCGTTATTAAACATCTGTTTATTTAATAATGTGTATTTTTTTTTTTGGTAGGCATATATATTTTGGTATATGACAATATTTCAAATAACTGGTATTTTTATATTCTTAATTTTTAAGCATGTTGAAATTTCATAATTTTTGAAGATGTATTGTTTGAAAACAAATATTTAAATGTTAATTTATTATACAGTAGCAAAACTTTTAGAGGAGTCTGTAGGTGTCTTGTGGAAGTGTTATTTGAGATGACCTGTAGCTTGCTTAATTAGGTGCCTACTATACATGTATAGATTACGTGATAATATATGTGAATAGTTACGTTGTATATTTTTTCTTGTTACAGTAATTACAAAGTTACAGTTATCCTGTTTATATATGTCAGAAGATCAAGTCTTTCTTATTGCTAGTAATATATTGCAGTTCTGACTACAATAAATGAATGTATTTTATCAAAAGATTCATTTTTCTTTCTTCATGCATCTTAGATCAATTGCAGGCTCATAGAGTATAAGGATTATCAACCTTCTGTTCAATTACAAAATTTCTGCATACTTTGCTGTGAAAATATCCTTTAAAATTGAGGGTTTTTTTTAAAGAAATGAAAATTAATTCTATAGTTACATGTAGAATTATCTCCCTTATCAGAGGGTCAGTGAACCTTAAGAAATTTCCACTAATTAATCTACAGTTAAACATCCTGCTTTTAAGTTTCTGATTTTTTTTATCACTAAAAACCCTTTCTTTTTTTTCTCCTGCTTTCGTGAAAGCAAGGGGACATTAAATCTCATTCGTTTGTCAGTCTGTCTGTCCATCACAAAAACTTGAACCTTGGTCATATCTTTTGAATGAGAAGAGATAGGGCTTTCATATTACACTAGTATATTACATGTGACAAGACCTTTCTAATTAAATACACTTTGGATTTCGACCCAATGACTTTGGTCTTGAAGTTTGACCTACTTGTATAGAATTTAAACATTACATTGAATTGGTCATATCATTTCAATGAGAAGAAATATATCTTTCATCTTTCATACTAAATATATGTTTTACTGGTGTCAAGAACGTTTCTAAATACTATATCATTTTTTTACCCATGACCTTGACCTTAAAGTTTGACATACTTTTCAAAAACTTTAACCTTGGTCTTATCTTTTGAATGGGAAGAGATAGGGCTTTCATATTCAACATGTGTATTACCAGTGGCAAGACCTTTATAGATACAATATGATTTTTTACACAATAACCTTGACTTTGAAGTTTGACCTACTTTTCAAAAATTTAAACATTGATTTGAATTGCTCATAACTCTTGAATGAGAAGAGATACCCGGTAGGGCTTTCAAATGAGATGTGTATTACCTGTACTGTGACAAGACCTTTCTAAATACACTATGATTTTTTATCTTATGACATTGAGGTTCGACCTACTTAAAAAAAAAAATCCTTATAACTTTTGATTGAGAAGAGATATAGGGCTTTCATATTTGGCATATGTTATATGTGACAACATATTGATCATGCTATGATTTGTGAACCCTTGACCTTCATGATTGACCTAATTTAAAAAAAATCAACATCGGTGATAACTTCTGAATGACATATGACAGGACGTCCACATTTAACACAATATGCCATAAAATGATATCTCACCTATAAAACACCGAAAACGGGGGACTGCAATTCTTTGAATTAGGCTTAGCTTGTTTTATTCAAATGTTATGGCCAATTGTATTCAAAGTAATATTTTAATTGATTGAAAAGTAAATTAAACTTCAGGGTCAAGGTCACCGGTTCAAAATTCATAGTGTACTTGGAAAGATCTTGTCACAGGTAATTCAAATTTGTAATATATGAAAGCCCCATTTCTTTTCATTCAAAATATATTGCCAAGTTTAAGTTTTTATATCAGACTTACAAACTGATAATTTGGGCGAATGATATTTAATGTCCCCTCGCTCTCGCGAAAGCGGGGGACAAAAATTCCTAGTTTGGGTATGAGAGCAGTACGGGGATGGTGGTGGGGCTTACGAAAGCCGACAGACTCTCAAGATCGAATCTCTAAAAGAGAGAGAGAGACCCCAAAAAACATTGTTTGGCTCAGTTTCTTAAAACAGATTTTGATCTCAACCGGGGGATGAAAAAGAAAATAATTTAACTTTTTTAACATAAGCAGTATCACAGAGAAAACTTTAAAAAGAAATTGGTTGCCCTCTCCCGACCGACCGACTAAAAGTGGCCCGAATCAAAACTTTTTTTTTTACATTCCTAGACACTATTTTTTTCTTTTAATTCCTCTTATCCCGTCAACAAATATGTTGAAATATTCTGAGGAAAAGATTACATCTATTGACCGACCCAAATTTTTTTTACCCTGAGTCCATGGTTATCAGGATGAAATTTTATTGTTCTAAAAGATTTTTCTAGTTTCTGAAATTAAGCTTATGTTTCATGCTTTTAAAACAATTCTTTCCAAATTTTAGAGCTTTTCAAATTATTTTCTTTGTTTAATTTACATCTCTTGATCTTTATTGAATTATATCACCGGAGATTTCAGTTAATACAAGCTAATTGGTTTTTAACACATGTCATCGTTTGATATTGCTAAAATTATCTTTAGGCAAAATAACATCAAAAGGGCGATAATCTGGTCCTCAATTATTTTAAGGTTTTACACTGTCATATACAAATTTTAATTGAAAAATTCAAATTTTTGTAGAGGACAATAGAGAACAAACATTATGTTATAGATGTCTCTCTCTCTCTCTCTCTCTCTCTCTCTCTCTGAATGCTTCTATTGTTTTATTTTATCACATGTAATCGTTATATAAACAATCAGGTTCATATAATATTTCCTTCCGATAAAAAGTTAGACCACCAGTACTATCTTTTTGATCCGCGCCTCGTTATCTTTGCTATCAGTCCCTATCATCCCAGGGTACAGTTTGTTGGACTCTTGCGATATCTCGTCATAGGTGTCGTAGGAGGGGCGGACATTATTAATTTATTATATAAGGTAAGTGTTCTATAAACATTGGAAAATAAATTAAACAATTTGAAATAATTACAAACATTGGAACTTACCGTAAAAAAGTTCAGACTGTACTATTGCATATAGCCTAGCTTCTACTCCATCAATCCAATTGATACATATATATGTTCGTATAATTACGAATTCAAAATAAATGAGTAGAATTGGTTAACAGCAGTAAAGACAAAAAGAACTTGCTTGAAGAAGTCGATGCACACAAAGTTTAACATGTTTAATGTAATAAAATGTATTTTGAACAGAGCCGATAGCTGATAAATATGTTATTGTTTTTCAATTATCAATAAAGTGCAACTAATCTAGCAACCCATAATGTTCTTATTAATTTTTTTTTAGAATAATTAAGTATGTTTCGAATATTTATACATTTGGTATCCATAACAACGGTTTTATCTGTCCACGGAAAGGATAACTCAGTATGTAGCGGGGATCCCGTATCTGCAGGTAATATATTTTTTTAAAAATGCGGAATATTAAAGTTTGACTAAAGCTTGTGTTGTCATATATTCTTAACGCATTGATCCTCTTCATTTTAAGTTTTTATACTCATATATATATTCTTTATAATTTTCTTTAATAAACATGATAAAGACTGTTGGCATTGTAGTAGATGATAAGTTTTAAAATCATATCAGCATTATAATTTTTATATCTACCATTCTAACCAATGTAATCAGTTATAAAAGATTGAAGTAATGTATATTATCAAACATCTTAACCATCTCTAAAAACATTAATCACCTATTATCTTAACCATCGTAAAATTAATCATTCATCCACCATCTTAACCAATGCAACATTCATAGTCTACCATATTAACCATTGTAACATTGATCATCCACCATTTTAACTACTGTAACATTAATCATCCTACATCTTAAACACTGTAACATTAATCATCTGCCATCTTAAACACTGTAACATTAATCATCTGCCATCTTAATCACTGTACATTAATCACCACCATCTTAATCACTGTAACATTAATCATCTGCCATCTTAAACACTGTAACATTAATCATCTGCCATCTTAAACACTGTAACATTAATCATCTGCCATCTTAATCACTGTAACATTAATCATCTGCCATCTTAACCAATGTAACATTAATCATCCACCATCATAACCACTGTTATTTTAATCATTCTCCTTCTTAACCACTGCAACATTAATCATCCACCGTCTTAACCAATGTACCAATAAGCATCTGCCATCTTAACCACTGCAACAATAATCATCTTAATCACTGTAACATTAATCATCCTCTATCTTAACTAATGTAACATTAATCATCCTTCATCTTAACCACTGAAACAGTAACCATCCACCATCTTAACAACTAAAAAGTCTTATATTAATTCAAATACCCTTTTATATAAATCTTAACCGCTGTAAAGGCAGAAGTGTTATAATGTTTACCACTCTTAAATAGTTCCAATCACCACTGTAACCACTGTTAGTAACAGTTATTATCTACCATTTTAACCTCTGTAACAAATACAAACACCAATTTTAACCCACTTTACGTACTAAATAACTTTACCATGTTAACCACTGTTACAATATCAGAAGCAGGCGCACATGTTACTTGTAGTCTACTAAATCTTTTTCAAGGATGTGTAGAAAATTTCTTTTTTTTTAAGTTGCTAACAGACCTCGTCCTAATGTTACAAACACCTTTTCGGCGCACATTCAGTGTAATATCATGAACAAGAATGAGACGACGGACATTCACGAGTGGTTTGACGACAGTCAGAACGCAGGGAGGGTCCGGCAGCTGGCCTCAGGGATAGAGCTGGACGCCTGGTACAGCTACACCACTAACGAGTTCATCGCTTACGTGCCAGGAGGCGGTGAGTGCTATTATGAAGTCATCAGTAGTGAGAGTGTATATACTCAGTACCCAATGGGGGAGTTGGGAAATGTGTTGCCCCCTTAATTATTAAAAATCCTTGTAAAAGTAATATTAAGAAACTCAAAGTAACTATTTTCATAGCAAGAATGTCTGTTCCCGATTAAAAGTTTATAACCCTATATAACTTGGATACTTGTATAAAGTTTAATTTTGACTATCTTATTCATCCATTTTGAAAGATATTGAAAAAAAAAGTAACATGAGTATATAAATCATGAGGTGCTCATATGAAGGCTTCTAACCATAATTATAAAGCTTTTGATATACATGTATGTATTCAGTCATTTGAAACAAAAGGCGTTTTCGATCACGTACTTTTATTCTAAACTTGCAACTGCTATTCTACAAAATCAAATATCAGATGATATATATACATGTACTTTTTCTTTCAATTGCAATCTTTAAAAAAAAAATTCCAAAAAGTTTCTTTAAAATTCTAATAACCATGATTACTTACTACACACAACAGGTTGTATGGTACAACAACTCAGTACATCGAACCAGCGCTTCCTTCTGGGTTACACCACGAGTAATGGCGGGAAGATCTTCTCGGCGGCCCAGTCCCTCCACATGACGGGTCAGGGAATTAACGAGATTTACATGGGTCTGAGCAGTGTCAGGGGGATAGCGGTGGACGTGTGGCAGAGCTGTCAATACTGGCAAAACATGGACGCCACCATGAACGTCTTCTGGTACTTCTCTGGTACGTGTGACCAGTTATAATTAAAACACATTTATTATAAACATAAATCAATCAAAACTGGTCGGCAAGGGATGCTAATTACTCCTCCATGGCACCTAATCCCATCATGGACGCCACTATAAACGACTTCTGGTACTTCTCTGGTACATGAGACCAGTTTTAAAGTTCATTGATACTCTGATAAGAGAGATAACTCTTAATGACATTAATGTTATTATTCCTTTTATAGATTTGTCAAGTTGAAGTGTCTTTTTTGTCCAATTTTTCCCCGCCAGCTATGCTATAATTGTTTGTATTTTACTTATAAAATACATTTCTTTTGGAAAATCTTTAAGGTGCAAGCAAAATTTTATATGAGTGAGCAGAGGCTTGATGAACCCTAATATACAATCAATTATAAAACAAAATTAATCAAAACCAGTCGGAAGGGTATGCTCACTCCTCCATGACATCTAATCCCACCTCTGATGTTTTGGATTTCCGTGTTTGCTCTGCTTCAATTTTGTATTGTTTAGTGGACATTTAAGTTTTATTACTGTTATGAAAGTCATCCATGTAGAATCTCAAATGAGAGATTTCTACTCTTAAAAGAAAAAAAAACCTTTAACATATATACCGGATATTGTTCGATATGAATTTGATGCCTTCACTAGGTATATGTTATCTACACGTCTATTTTTAGCGGCCAATCCAGAATGGGATACGGCGGTGGGCGTGACCGTCCCTATAGCAGCACGTGTCACGGGCGTTATCTACGACCCGGGCGCGACAACCGGTAGAAAGTTCGATCATTGGTATGAAATGTTCCACTACCGACAGACAGTGAAAGATCCTAAGATATTCGAGGTACACTAAGTTTCAAATCACTATCTTATGTCAACCGAATAAAAAAGAGCACTTGACGTGGAATATGCTGCACATACTATAGATCACCCAATTTTCGCAACATCTTATTTTCGCGAGATACTAGTTGTCATTGCCTCTTAATTAGCGATAATTAAATTTTGCAAATTGTTGTTTTTGATTTCCTCTATATAATCAAGATAATCGTAAGGAATATATTTATACGCGAGAATGAAATTTTCGCGAGCTCAATGTCTCGCGTTAAAACGCAATTTTAAAGAAAATTCTCACAGAAAAAAAAAATACAGTAGGCTAATGCAAAAAAAGGGAAATCAAATGTTTAAAAATTCTTACTTCTTTTTTTCAGACTCCAGCCGGGGTACAATGTCCAGGACGTAAGAATACTAAGCCTCTACCCACAATGCCCCCAGCCTTCAGTTTTATGTCAGAATACGTCGACAAGACAAGGAAAATCGTGTCTTTCATGAAGGTTCTATGATATATTTTAAGATAATTTTTTTGTTCAACAGTGTTTTGGTTTATTCATTAAGCAGAATTAATTTTTTTGATCATGTTTGATAGCATACGCAACTGACAGCTGAATTTGACTATAATTACCCTGGTTTTGCTATATTTATCCATCTACAATTGATCAGTGGTAAACCTTTGATCCGCCTCTGTATTTCACAGGAGTACTATTCTTTTACTGAGAAGATGGTGATGTACTTCTCCCGTCCTCTACCCTCAGACATGAGTCCTTATGGCGTCAGTGATCTGAGAGAAATCCACGACTTTAACACAGGTAAATACTGTAAACTAACACAGGTATATACTGTCAACTACCACAAGTAAATACTGTCAACTAACACAGGTGAATATTGTAAGCTAACACAGGTAAATACTGTAAACTAACACAGGTAAATACTGTATACATGTTAACCAACACAGGTAATTACTGTAAACTAGGGATGTCAAAATTGTCAATAATTGATATTCGAATATTCGATAGTAGTATTCGAATATATTCGAATATTCGATAAAATAAATACTTCTTGCATTATAATATGTATATACATGTATCTTCACTCTTATGTCAAGCAATATACGGTTTATGTCATTATTTTGAAATAAAATATCATGAGTTTTGCAAATGCAATTTAATTATAATCTTAAAATATTTTACAGAATATATAAAGAGTTTATAGCCAAAATGTAATAAAACAAAATTCCCCCGAAAATTCAAAACATTCTTTTAATAATTTCACGATTAATTAATCATTTACCAAAGTGTACACTGATAACCCTACATATTTATACCACACAGAATAATTATCTAATGGAGAAACATTAAAAGCAATAACTTTAATTTAACTAATTAATTTCATGGTAATGATTTTAAATGATGTATACATAAACAAAAATGTTTCCTTTCAACAATACAAACTAATTCTAAGTACTGGACACTGTTATACCTCTGATTAAATGATCAAATGAAGAATTTATATTATTTTAATAGACACACTCTTCACAACTTTTAGGTAATCCAAGAGGAGTGTCTCTTAATTTTGCTTGAAATAAAATCTTATTATTGGACTTTTACGAGAAGCACTGACTTCTACAGTTGACGTTTACTTTGACATTTAAACTTGTATCATATACGGAAGTACAGAATTGATAATGCATAAGAAAATCTTTCTTGTGGTCATGGGTATGGTGTTAGGGGCACTTACATGTGAAGACCGGGAGCTGAGGGTAGGGTCATTGTAGTTTTCTTCAAGGACAACTTATATGTGCATTGAAATAACCGTTATTTCCGTTTAATTAAATGTTGAGCTAAATATTTGTATAGTTAAGGAGCTACCGTACATAACCTAGTGTAAAAGTAAGCGTCAACTGTAAAAGTCAGCGCTCCTCGTAAAAGTCTATTGGTCAACGATGAGAATTTGATTCAATTTCTGATAAAACTTTTGTCAGATTTTTTTTTTTTTTTGATTCTTGTATACTTAAAATTCGAATATTCGAATCATGAATTTATATTCGAATATCAACTCATCGAATGAATATTCGAATATTCGAATATTCGTTGACATCCCTACTGTAAACAGGTATACAAACACAGGTAAATAATGTAAACAGGTATACAAACAAAGGTAAATACTGTAAACTTAAACAGATAATTTCTGTAAATTAGCATAGGTAAATACTGTAAACTAACACAGGTAAATACTGTATACATGTAAACCAACACAGGTAAATACAGTAAACCAACACAGCTGAATACTGTAACCATGTAAACCAACAAGGTAAATACTTAAACTTACAAGGGTTAATACTGTAGACATGTAAACCAACACAGGTAAATACTGTAAACTAACACAGGTAAATTCTGTAAATTAACACAGGTAAATACTGAAGATATGTAAACCAACACAGGTAAATACTGCAAATTAACACAGGTAAATACTGTAGACATGTAAACCAACAAAGGTAAATACTGTAAACTAACACAGGTAAATACTGTAAACGAACACAGATAATTAATGTAAATATGTAAATCAACACAGGTCAATACAGTAAACCAACACAGGTAAATACTGTATACATATAAACCAACACAGGTAAATACTGTAGACATGTAAACCAACAAAGGTAAATACTGTAAACTAACACAGATAAATACTGTAAACCAACACAGGTCAATACAGTAAACCAACACAGGTAAATACTGTATACATATAAACCAACATAGGTAAATACTGTATACATATAAACCAACACAGGTAAATACTGTATACATATAAACCAACAAAGGTAAATACTGTAAACATGTAAACCAACACAGGTAAAAACTCTTAACCTGCAAACCAACTAGCACACTGACAATTATTACTGTAACTAATATATTACATGTTAAGGTTACAGTTATTTTTTTTATACTTACAGTTATTAGTGTAAACCAATGCAGATGGTTACAGTTAATTTGATATATTTAGAAATATTACGTACAGTAACTGTGATGAAATACAGCTAATTACAACATTTCGCTTTGTAACACTTTAAAGCAAACATGCACAATGATTAATTCTCCGTACTTTTACAGGTGTGGCTTACATCATTGACACGATGTACGGTAACTGTACTGTGCAGCCTATAAAACAGACGTTCGACACACGCTTTGTCGACAAAAACCACCTCAGAATCAGGAATGCTAAGGAATTCTTCTACTTTGATGTCATTCAGTACACGTATGAGGGCGTGGTACGTATGTCATGTGACGTGCATAAATATACAGTATGTGCACGTGACGTCATAATAAATGCAATAAATTCGTTTCTAAACTTGCATTGCTCTCGTATATTCTACGCTTCATACTGTAGATCACTAAATTTTCGCAACACCTTATTTTCGCGAGGTAGTTATTGACTCCTGGTTAGCGAGACAAAATTTTCACGAATTGTGGTTATTGCTCTATATAATCTTAAGGAATACTATTATACGCGAGAATCAATTTTTCGCGAGCACACTGTCTCGCGTAATTACGCGAAAATAAAGTTCTCGCGAATAAAAAGTGATTTACAGTAGTCATAATGAGTAAAATGTACATATAAAATACATTTGAAGAGGTGAAATATTGTATGTTTTGTAAGTGAAAATGCATTATTATAATTAAATAATTAAATTAATGTCACATGATATATTTTCATATTTAGTTTTATTGTCAATTAAACTTTATATGTTTTATTAGAAGTGCGCATCTCTCAAACAGATAAAGAGCCTGTAAATATCTAAAAGTATATATCTTTTACTCACAGAAAACGGTCCGTAACATAGATTGTGACAGCTGGGTGGGGGTGAGGGCGAACTGGCCGTCCCCCGGGGTCAACTCCACGTGGCAGTGGTACTTTGCATCTGTATGTATATTCATTGTATGACGGCAAAATCAATGGCCTGAAAGTATTGAGATTATTTTTAAATTTCTTAATTAAAAACCTGATTTGATGGTAGACATTAAAGTAACTAGTCGTATTTCTTAAGAATAGAAACCTCATTCTGAATATTGCTGGCTTATTTCATACAAATCAATGGCTTAAAGGTATCGAGATTCTTGTTTCTTAAGCATATTCAATAAACCTGCATATTACTGTCTTACATCCTACAGAACCAGTGGGCCGAGGTTAACACAGGGGCTGCACAGGGCGGTACTCCGGTACAGCTGGTTATTGACGCCTCCTCGGTAAGACATTGTCCGTAATATATAAATGAAGGTTCTTATTTTATTACAAATACTGTACTGTCAAAACTCTATTTTGTATTTAATATTCATGAATGTTGATTGAAAGCAAAATAAATGCATATGCATTTTAGGATTGTGATATGCAAATTACAGGATCACATTTAAAAATTTGTTATGAAATCTTTAAGATTTTGCCAAAATTGACAAAGAACCATATTGTACCATATTTTAAACTGATGTTCTATTTCATTCGTGAGTAAGTATTTGTTATGAAGTTATTGAAGATTTGATAGAATACTAGTATATTAATTAATGTACTATATATAGCTCGTTAGCAAAAACTTGACTTAAACAATGAGTATAACATCTTTAACTTTGACCTATTTATTTAGGTGTCTATCACAATGAGTATAACATCTTTAACCTTGACCTATTTATTCATGGCCTATCAAAATGAGTATAACATCTTTAACTTTGACCTATGTATTTAGGTGGCCTATCACAATGAGTATAACATCCTTAACTTTGACCTATTTATTTAGGTGGCCTATCACAATGAGTATAACATCTTTAACTTTGACGTACATACACCAGATATTCTGAAGTTTGACATCAGTCAGTGCTACGTGAACAGAAACAGAAGGAAATTCCAGCTCACTTTTTCAGGTAAAGTATTCTTAAACATTGTTACAACAAAGAAAAATGCCAGGATTTGAGGAAAATATTCCGCGTCCCAAGAAGAAATTTTTCCTTTTGTCGTTTTTAATTTTTTTGGCTTATTGCATATTTTATATAAAATTAAAATACTGGTAAGGATGGATCGAGTTTTATTTTTTTAAAAAGTGCTAAAGTGGATTAAAATTCTATCTAATGCAATCATTAACATGATTAACACACACTCTTAAAATGTTTCTCAGTTTAATAAAAAATAACAAAACTTCATTTGATAGGAGATTACAAGTCAGCCGTTGATGGGAACCTTGAAACATTCAAGTATAACATTCTCAAAAGTCTTGTCTCTTCTCTCAGCGTGTCAGCCATTAGGATAGCCAACTTAAATGTAAGTATAACATAAGTTATTTTTAAGTGTTGTCTAAGTTAAAGTTTAAGCGCTTGCACAATATTTCTGTATTTTCCGTAAGCAACTAGAATTTCAATAAATTAAAAGTTAAAAGCTCTTTTCAATATAAGGGAATTTTAGTTTTGAGGATTTTTAACAAGAGGGGCATATAACATCGTTTTTTTCACAATGAACAAAATTCCAACATCTGCATCTTATGCACATGAACATATTCTTATGCACTGGTTAAACAAAATTATAATGCACATCGATCTTTACTTTGTGGCTCTACCGTAATATTTTACTGGTGGTATTCTAAAATTTAATTTGAGATTCTTTTTTCTAATCCGATCAAAACTATTTATTTCCAATTCTTACGACATATTTTAAATAAGTTATATTTTATTTTTAGAAGGGTTTGCAATGCGAAAAATTTGCTTGAAAAAGCTTGCACAAATGGTAGATACTTGTATTTCTCGAATACAATTGTATGCACTTAATTTTAAAATTTTTAGTGTTTTGAAACTGCCGCAGAAAAACGTTTAGGAATAAACTATAACATTATAATTTACATATTCACAGGTATATTACAGTCCTACAGACATAATAAAACTTCACCTATTTACAGGTATATTACAGTCCCACGGACATCATCGTTTCATTTGAGATCCTGGACGTGGCACCAGTTGTCGGAGACGTACAGAGTGTAATCAAAGAGACACCACTAAGTGTCGCCGCCAACACGCTACAGACCAAAGTCCAAAACTCACAGTTCGCCATAGCTCTAGACAAAACAGCTTTCCCAAATGTATGTATTATGTAGGCAGTATGACGTAAAAAAAGATAGTGTTCTTTTTTTTTTATTCATTTTGACTTATGCTTATGATTTATGGTACCGTATTAAGTTGATTTCACTTGAATAGACAAAATGATTACTATATGACTTACTTATACCTACTTATTATGACTTTGACCTTTTACATCAGCATTGAATTAAAATCTGCTGTTAACAATGCAGCGAGTATTACCGAATGAAAAGTCTTTACAGCTTACAAAAAGTTCTATTTTATTCCTGTTTATCTGACGTTTTCTGTACAAATTGTTCATCAAAAAATGACAAGGAACTCAAAGTTTATGGAACCAGTCAAAAGGAGATGTTAAGTGTAGCATATTACCTGATCCCCCTCTGTGTTTAGGAGACAAATTTTGCTGTGCAATAAATTCAATCTCTTGAACTTTCCTCATTTTACAGATACCTGCCATGGTACCTATCAAAGAGTCTTTCACAGAAACAACGTATTTAAATAACAAGGGACAGACGGCAGCAGCTAAAACAGGATACAGCCCAGGTAACGATATGGTCATGAAAATATGCTCGATAAATTAAACATTAAAATTATTGTCAAACTTTCAGCCTCGAATCATAATTTATCGTATTTTAATATTGGATTCATCAAGAATAAGTGGTATATGATTCTATAATGACATTATTTGATTGACAGGTGCCATGGCTGCTGTAGGCGTCACATTACCAATAGTGGGCGGAGCCTTAGGAGGAGTGTTTGCTTATTTCTTCTTCAAATAAACATTTTTAGAAATCATAAATCAAGGTAAATGTAGTATTTTCCCTTCACTTTCTAGAGAATATATTATTCTTTCTTTTAAAATTCCTGTAGCCTTTGTACATGTAGTTGTCGCCCCACAACACCATGAACAGAGTTAATCTATAGATGTTGATTTTCTTGCAGGTCTCTGAGCACCTACACTGAGTTAGGCAAAGGTACAGAGCACTCATGAGATACTATTTGAAAACCATACCACTTGTCTCATGGTGAAACTGACTTATACTTTATACAAATCTCTTTTTTTCATATGTATTTTACATGTATTTGTATTCTTATGTGTGCAATATTGAATAAATACTCAAAAGATAATAAAACATTTACTATGTTTGAACAATTGACTTTTATTTTTGTCCCCCGCTTTTGCAAAAGAGAGGGGACATTAAATCTCATTCGTCTGTCTGTCAGTCTGTCTTGCTGTCCGTCCGTCACAAAAACTTTCTTTGGGTACCACCAAATTTTACCTTTTGACTTTGACCTTGTAGTGTGACCCAATTTTACACAAAAATTCCAAACTCTTACTTTAGCCATAACTTTTGAATGGTAGATACTAGGACTTTCATATTTCACATATGTATTCTTAGTGGCAAGACCTTTCATTGGATACCAACAACCTTGACCTATTGACCTTGACCTAGGAGATTTACGTACTTATGAAAAAACTTTAACCTTGACCATAACTTTTGAACAGTAAGGGCTAGGGCTTTCGTACTTCACATATGTAATTTTTGTGAGAAGACCTTTCATTGGATAACAAGAACTTTGACCTTGGAGTTTAAACTACTTTTTAAAAAAACTTCAATCTTGGTCACAACTTTTGAAAGGTAGATACTTGGACTTTCATATTTCACATATGTATTCTTTGTGGCAATACCTTTCATTTGATACCAACAACTTGACATTTTGACCTTGATGATTTACGTACTTATATAAAAACTTTAACCTTGCCCATTACTTTTTTAACGTTAAGAGCTAGGGCTTTTATACTTCACATATGTATTCCTTGTGAGAAGACCTTTCATTGGATAATGGATACCAAGAACTTTAAACCTTTGACCTTGACTTTGCAGTTGACCTGCTTTTAAAAAACTTTAACCTTGGCCATAACTTTTGAACGGTTGGGGTTTTCATCCTTTACATATGTATTACTTGTGACAAGATCTTTCTTAAGAAACCAACAACTCAGATCCTTTCACCTTGGAGTTTGACCTACCTTTCAAAAATTTATCCTTGACTTTAACTTTAACTTGGTGCTTGGGATTTTGTATTTCACAATCGTTATCCCTGTGAGAAAACCCTACTTTTGGTAATAATTATATATTTAATTTGCATTTAAGAAAAGCTTAATCTTCATTATGTTGCCATATTGATCATCAGTGTTTCACAAACACATCTTGTTCCTTTATATATTGAGAAGAGATAGGGCTTTCATATTTGACATGTGCATAACCTGTGACAAGATAATTCCAAGCATGCTATGATTTCTTACCCCTTGATCTTTACCTACATGATTGACCTTATTTTTTTTTTTTAAATCAACTTCAATGATAGTTTCTTAATAAATGACATATGATAGGGTGTTCATATTAGACACAATATGTCATAAAAAATGACACCTCACGCACAAAGACACAGTAGTGGGGGACCACAATTCTTTGAATTTGCTTGTTTATTCTGAAGATTTTCACAAATTATTTAACCTGTTGTCTTTATATGTGAAAAAACTGCAGTGAAAATATGGTGTAATGAACTTTGCAAATGTAAAATTCTTCAGGTGCTAAGCTAATTTAAGTTACTAGCTATTTACAGCAATCAGACTGAGTGATGGTATACAGATAAAGTACATCATTGAGGGAGTTAGCAAAAACATTGAGGGAGTTAGCAAAATTCCAGTTCCCCAAGGCCAGGAATATTTCCCGAGGCACAGCCTCTGGTCAAGAGGAACTGGAATCTTGCTAACTCCCTCAATGAAATCCTACTTTTTAACTGTTTTATCATACTGATACTAAAGTGAAAAATGAAGGATTACAAATGACAGGGAATTAGCTTCCGGACTAACACACGGGGATTAGTCCATTAACATATTAGACCGATACAAAGGTAAAATCTGTACGATTACAGATGACCGGGGAATAAACTTCTGAAGCATGGATTAGCTCAATTGACTAACACCCAGGGATTAGTCCTTTCAGAGATTTTTAGGGAAATATTTACATTTTACAGCTTAACTTTTATATAGGAAAAAAACAGCAGAGGTATAATAAATATTTATAGCATAGGCCAAAAAAAATTAATTTCTTGGTTCTCAGGCCCTCCCTCATCTCTTCCAAGGGTGCCTCATTGACCCTTTTTATTGCTAAATCAATAAAATAAAAACAACAAATCACCTCCCTCATCATTTTCTGAGGTTTTGTACAATGTAAAAAGCTGCCTCGTCATGTTTTGGGGGTAATAAAAAGTAAAATAAAAAGCCTCCCTCCCTCATCATATTTCTTGAAAAAAGGCCTGAGAACCAAGGAATTAACTTTACATGGCCATACTAAAAACAAATTGTAAATACACACTGTTAGATAAAAATTCTAACCACTCAAATTTTCTTCGACTCTTGGGTCAAATATTGTTTTTCTATTCATACATGATCATACATATCTAACATGCAATAGTATTACATCCTCTTTCAAGTTCTTGACGAGCCCTCTGCTTTTCTGACACTCATTTTTCCCGAATTCAATCCTTAAGTTTTCAGGGTCAAAGTTAGACCTCAATTTTTTTTGCTAACTTAGGGTCTAATCTGCAGTAGTGTTAATAGAGATGATAGTGGACTAAGGATTAAGGTGGGGCACTAGTTGACAGTTCTCATAACACAGGTTCTGTCTTGATTTGATCCGTCTGTATGTTCATCATAGTCCTATGTAGATCTGTAATGGTCTGTATATTATTCCCCTGCTCCCCCTGTATTTCTGTAGAAGTCTGTATGTTCATCACTTGTTCACTCTGTAGTTCTGTACAGGTCTGTATGTTAGTCCCCTGCTCACTCCGTAGTTCTGTACATGTCTGTATGTTAGTCCCATGCTCATTCTGTATATCTGTTGAGTTCTGTATGTTAGTCTCATGCTCATTCTGTATATCTGTTGAGTTCTGTATGTTAGTCTCATGCTCATTCTGCATATCTGTTGAGGTCTGTATGGGGTAGCTAGAGGACTGGGAATCTGTCAGACTGGGGAACTCTAGCTGATCATCTAAACATTCTTCTTTGATTCTAACCTCCACCAGAAAGGTACCTGTAAAGGATCACTCTAATAGTAGAAAAATAAACTACAGTAAATTTTACTTGGAAGTCTTTCATTGCTTCTTTTCATTTAAGATCAGCTGTTTCCAATAGTTTTTATTATACCACAAATTGCCAATTTTAAGCCATTTGTTTTGCAACATAGATACATGGTATTTACCGGTAGTACATGAATATGAAGAAAATGAACAGTAGTCATGCTCAGGTTTTTTATGGGCCCGAATTGATAGATTGAGTCTTATATTGTTTTTGTCCTCGACCTGTCTGTTTGTCTGTTGTCAACTTTAACCTTTGCCATAACTTCTGAACCATGAAAGATAGAGACTTCATATTTGGTATGCATAGTCCACTAGTTAAGCTCTTTCAAATGTTATGCAAATCAATGATGTTGTGACCTTGACTGTGACATATACTCTAAAAATAGCTTTCTCAGACTTTCACCTTAACTTTTGAACCATAGGAGGTAGATACTTTATATTTTGTATGCATACCCCACTAATTAAGTTCTTTATGATACCAATGTCAATGACCTTGTGACCTTGACTGCGATCTATATGCTAAATAAAATAGCCTTTTTGAACTTTGTTACTGCCAATCGTTTATTCTAGAAATATTCTTCCTGAAAGAAAAAGGTCATGCAAACTGACATGGTTCCTGAAAATTTGAAAAATGGGGAAATTGGCATTTTTTGAGATCTTTAAGGCTAAATAAGAAAAATTGTCTGCGGAAAATTATATTATATTATACATTCATTGACTGAGTTTGAGGGCAACATGTGTTTTGTTGGACCCAAGAACCAAACTATCTGCCTGAGACGGCTAGGCCGAAGTCAGACAGTTTCGTTTGAGGGTCGACAAAACGAATTTTGCCTGAGTTCCGTTTGAGGGTCGACAAAACGAATTTTGCCTGAGAATTCAGTCAATAAATGTTTTGTTACACCTTTCATTTAATTTTATTATTTTAATATACATATATCTTGTGTTGTCTTCCATGGTATAACATCAGGTCTGTCACTGTTGAACACCAACAAATGAAAATGAGATTAAGCTCCGCCCATTCTGTGACATATTTTAAGCGGTCTAACATCTCATCGACCGATCCAATATCTCACTCAATGGTCAAAAATCGAATTTTTTATGCCCACTCTTATGAGCCACAATCATACATTTTCTCCTTTCATGTTACTGATTTAGGCCCGAAGACTTGCAGATAAAAATACCTCAAGGCCAGGGCAATAAGAACTTGTGTTGTGTCTTTAAAAGCAATTACAATTATGTTAGAAGCAGTGGACAAGTACCTTGTTCCTCCAAGGTGGAATTGAAGACTTCCTGATCTAGATTATTGGGGTCAGGCTCTACTTCTTGGTCCAATGCCTTTGTTATGAGATTCCGAGAAAATGACTGCAATAAAATATACCAGTTACTTAGAACAACGTTCTGAGATCCATCCCTAGAAATTGGCAAAAGTACTTACTTTATAGATACATAGAAATAAATGTAGTCCTGAAGACAGACTGAATCTATTCATGTTGTCACAGACTAAGTGAGGGGAATAAAAAGTAGTTTTGTAACTAACTCTTTTACAAAACAACGAACTCAGTGTATAAACTTTCTGCTGAACAATAAAACCATTTTACACAAAGATTTTCATACCTTAGAAGCAGTTGGGGATAAACCAGACCTTCCAGGTCTAGACAGCAGCTTTTCCGAGTCCCCACTTTCCTTCAGATACATGAGTTTTTTGGTTGGGGGACCGTATTCCATAGGAACGGTGATATCTGAGGTGTCCCTGAATTGTAGCTTCATTTTCTCAATAGGGATTAACCCTCTCTCACAATCGTCTTTTATTATCCTCCTCTTTACCCTCTTCTCACTCATTATCCAGATTCCTCCTTAGTCTACGAGTTTCCTGCTGGGTGATTTGAAGTTGATGCTGGTGGGTTGGCCTACCGGTAGTCATTTATTTCCCCTAGTCCTAAGAACAGAAAACAGACATTACAAACTTACCAACAAAATGAGAGGTACATATACAAGTATTATAGGTACAATAATTCATGGTAATAGCACAGACACCTGGTGTTACTTATTTTCCTTTTAATAAAAAAAATTAAACCCCTACCTAATTGTGGGGGGGGAGCCCAACTATTTTCAAAGCCAACTTCTTTCAGTACCAATTTTTTTGCATTTCTTACTACATTTCCTTGTCATCAATTTCCTGTAGTATAAAGTGTGCGCACGTGTGTGTGTGTGGGGGGGGGGGGGGGGGGCC
>PRKT01000208.1:284586-360797 GCA_003671525.1 Saccostrea glomerata | reverse complement strand
TATCACATATGTGAAGGATGAAAGCCCTATCAAAAAAATCCTGTCCCACTCATGAAATAAATTCCATATTCATCATTTACCTACAAAACAATTGAATGTCCTCTATTTTAAGGAAAAACTGTTTAATTTTCTGATTTCATGACGATGATCAATCAATTGGATTTAGTGATAATTTTATGCAAAAACGCAAGCCACTCGATCGATCACATCATGAAATCAAAAAATTAGACAGTTATTCCTTGAATAAATGCTTAACATGTAAAAATAAAACATTGTGTTTGATCAATAAACTTTTATTTTTAATTCTGAAGATTTTTACAAATCATTAAACCTGTTGTCTTAATGTATGAAAATAAAACTGAAAAATCTGTTCCAATGAGCTTTCTAAAATATAAAATTCTTAAACTCTTTAACTAATTAAAGCTGCTAGCTACAAGCTTCAGCTACCAGCTATTTATATCAACCAGGCTGAGTGATACCAAAAACACAAAAATTGTAAATAAAAACAAATATACATTCTGGTCACTAGGAATTTTCTTTGACTCTTTTTTTCAAATATTCATACATGATCATACTTTATAACATGTAATAATCACTGTATTACATCCTCTCCCCAGCTCTTGATTAGGCTTTTCTTTTTTCATGATCACTTTTCACAGCTGTCAATTTTTCCCCAAAATTTGCATTGTTGTGATGGAAGAGGGGGAGGGGGAACAGTTGAGGGTTCATAGCTAATGACTTACACAGGCAGTGTTATTAAATGAATACAGATGGGAGCAAATTAAGAGGGGACACTAGATGAGGGCTCCGTCTTGTTTTAATCCATCAGTATGTTCATCACACGTTTCCTCGGTAGATCTGTTAACTTAGGGTCTAACCTGCAGTAGTGTTGATAAAGATCGTATTTGATTAAGGATTAAGGGGGATCACTAGATGAAGGTTCCGTCTTGATTTGATCTGTCTGTATATTTATCACTTGCTCCCTTGGTAGATGTGTACAGGTCTGTAGGTTCATCACAGTCCCCTGTTCCCTCTGTTTTTCTGTAGAGGTCTGTAGGAGTGAGCTGGAGGACTGGGTGAACTCTAGCTGATCATCTAAAGGTTCTTCTTTGATTCTAGTCTCCACCAGCCATGCACCTGTAGAAGAGCTCTCTATTATTGGAATAATGAACCACAAAACACTTTGTTTTCTCTAAAACTGATCGACAATCACCTATGGTTTTGACTTTGTTGCAAATCAGAATATAAATCTTTTAATACCGTATAAGTAGAATTTTTAGCGAGGATTTAATTTGGCAATATTAGCGAGGGTGATGACATCGCTTAAATTGAATATCGCTAAAAATTAATTGCGTTTTATTTGTAATAGCTTATTCAGTTAGCATTTTAAAATCGCTAAAATTACTTCTCGCTAAAAATAAAATACCAGATTTTAGGTAGAAAACGCTAAATTTGCATCTCGCTAAAATTTCCACTTATACGGTATAAGGATTTTGGCAAATACTGTATGTGAAAATAATTTGGTGTTTTCAAAATTTAGAGCAATCACTGGGTATGGAGTTGTTGGCGTAATCATAAATTAGCGCATGTTTGTTCAGTGTATTGTATACGTAAATTATTTCTTAGCGGTTTTCAGCCTTTTTCTCTCTATATCCTTCCTTTCATGAATTAGTACTTTGTTGTCTGCACCAAAGCCGCTAAAATATGAAGCCCGCTTTTTAAAGTACACATACAGTAT
Organism: Saccostrea glomerata; assembly: GCA_003671525.1. NCBI lineage: Eukaryota > Metazoa > Mollusca > Bivalvia > Ostreida > Ostreidae > Saccostrea > Saccostrea glomerata. Next base: position 359,059 of record PRKT01000208.1, on the reverse strand, counting down.
AGACCAAGGTAGCTCCGTCTGTAGAACACCCAACTAGTATTACTTGGGCCCTGGGTTTGATTTCTGATCTAGCCACATACTTTCTTGTTTCCTGTTACATTTAATAAGAATACAATGGACAAATACCTTGTTCCTCCAAGGTTGAATCAAAGTCTTCAAGATTTAAATTATCAGGGACTGGTGCTTCTCCTTGGTCAATTGTCGGTATGACAAGATTCCGAGAAAATGACTGTAAAAAAATGTATGATAATATGAGCTATTGTGTTTTTCTGGGATCCATCCCTAGAAAATGGCAGAAAAAGACTGCTTAAATTAATTTGCATGAAATTAACTTAAATAAATGTATCTATAAAATAATGTAGATTCCTTATTTTTCGCAAGTACTTTTTATCTCAAACTGGCCCTTTAACGTCAAATCACAAGAATAAAATTTCGCGAATGGACGGCTGATCGACAGAATATACATGGATTTCAACGCCATAAAAGTAAAAGCGAGTAATACTATTTCGCAAGTGATGTTTCTCTCGAAATAACGCGGAAATTAATTCCTCGCGTATAATTAGGAATCTACAGTATGTTACAAAATCTGTTATGACAGACCAAGTGAGGGGCATAAACAGTAAAGGTCTGGTTATGATTATACTGTATAACACAAAATAACAATCTCAGGTAAACTCACGGCTGACATGTACAACATTTTTCACAAGAGAGATTTTCATACCTTAGAAGCAGTCGGGGATAAACCAGACCTTCCCGGATAAGACAGCAGCCTCTCCCAGTCCCCACTTTTCTTCAGATACATGAGTTTTTTGGTTGGGGGAGCATACTCCATAGGAACTGTGATATCTGAGGTGTCCCTGAATTGTAGCTTCATTGTCTCTGTAGGAATCAATCCTCTCTCACAATCGTCTACTATTATCCTTTTTTTCTGCCTGTCTCTCTTGTATTGAGTTTCCTCCTCTAACGTTCCCTGGTCTGTAGGAATTGCTGGCTGATTTGAAGTTGATGCTGCTTTGACTGATTCATTCTTTTCTTTTTGTCCTAAAACCACAAAAGGTACAAACTTAATTACAAAATGAGGGGAACAAAAAAATTGGTATTAAGTAAATTATAGTCATATATATATACCTTGTAATTTTCATTCATGATTGATTGAAAATATATATAATGAACAGAATCGATATAGATGAATTACTTTTCCCAAAATATTGTCCCTTATGTAGCATGCTGTAAGCATGTTTTACTGTTTTTCCATTGATTTATACACATGTACAGAGTGTACATGTATTACATTTTATATGGAAAATTGTTAGTATTATAACATAATTTATACTGTAAACCAACTATTATTCATGACTTCTCGTGTTTGCAATACTTCAGGTAGGAATCCATACATGCGACTACGAGTCATGCAGTACTTATGTGGCAACATTCCACAAAACGAATGAATAAAGTCTGCAAAGCTTACAGATATTTCTTGCTCTAGATTAAAGTTAGTTTACAGTTTTAGTGAACAGAGAGACAATGAACCTTTCAGCAGTACCTTCCTGACCCCTCATGTGCCCCTGTTGCTCCTGATATTTGTTTACATGCATCCTCATGTGGACCTGGAAATTCTCCTGGTGGAAAAAACTCTCGTCACATTTAAAACACCTGTCATTAAAATAAAAACATATAAAAATCCTGTAAATTTAATTTTAAATTTATGTAAAACACCTGTAACAATTAGAATAAATTCAATGTGAAAAAGAAAACATTTTCTTCTTGGGGATCAATCTACCAAACTGTAGGGTGTTTTCATCATGTATTAAAAGGAGCTGTTCCCCAGTACATTACGTGTACTTACTTGAATGTGTTTTCTGACTTGTCTGTGTGTACTTACTTGAATGTGTTTTCAGACTTGTCTGTGTGTACGTACTTGAATGTGTTTTCAGACTTGTCTGTGTGTACTTACTTGAATGTGTTTTCAGACTTGTCTGTGTGTACTTACTTGAATGTGTTTTCAGACTTGTCCGTCGGCTCATTGTGTGCCTTCAGATGCATCATCAGACTCCGAGCGACAGCACAGGTTCTCCCGCAGATGTAACACCGATTCTTTTTGGTCTTCTCAAGGTCATGCATTCGCTTATGAACCTGTGAACATAGTATATAGAAAGACACGGCTAATGAAAACACACAGTCACATAACTAATATTCAATTAGATTGTAGGTATTAAACTCATACATACAGCAACTTCAGTGGTTTTATACATCAGTTAAATTATCATTTGGTGGCGTAAATTTGTTTACACAAAATGAAAGCAGAAATATTCGTGATCCATGAACAATAAAGGATATCACAGTTTACCATAGATTCCTAATTATACACGAGGAATTAATTATCGCGTAATTTTGCAAGAAGCAACACGCACGAAATAAAATTACTCGCTTTTATTTTTATGTTGCTGAAATCCATGTAAATTCTACTGATCAAGCGTCCATTCGTGAATTATTATTCTATAATTGATTTGATGTTAGAAAGCCATCTCGCAATAATAAGTACTCGCAAAAAATAAGGAATCTACAGTATCTTGACAAACTGAAAGATTCTGATTAATCAACAGAAACCCCATTACACCAGTCCTTACCTCCAAGGAGCTGGCATATTTGAAAGATTTACAGCATGTTTTACATTTGTACCAGAATGTCGATAAGGAATCTCTTTTTCTTTTTGGAACAGAATCCAGTTGTAGAGCGTATTCATAAGGACACTCTACCACCTTTTGCGTTTGCGCCCGTGTGACGCGCCTTGTGATTCTTTGGGGATTTTTATACTTGTCCATGTTTGTATTTATATGATATGAAGATACACTTAGTTCCCCTGGTTCACTTTTCACAGTGACATTGTCTCTATCCATTTCACTGGTTTCTGTAGAAGAGACACCACTCTGGTTTTGTGAAAGAGGAACGTTGATACCAGTCCAGGTTTGTAACTGAGGTGAAGTCACACCACTTTGACTTTGTGAATAAGGTGTAATATCAGACCATTCTTCTGTTGGTTCACATTTCACAGTAACACTTCCACCACTCCCTTGTACTGGGAGAATGTCCTCCTGGATTTGTTTGTCTGTTGAGTTAGATATGGGGACTTTATACATTTTGTACTCTCCTGTGTTTGTTTCTTTCATGACAATGGAGAACTTCAACTCGTCTGCTTCTGACGAACAACTCTCTGTCACTGAGTCTGACTCAAGCCCAGGCTCACTCGAGTTCTGAGCATTAGCTGCTGCTGCTGGGTCAGTAACATTAATGACCTGAGTTGGTTTTTTCTGAGCATTAATTGCTGCTGAGTCAGTATCATTGCTGAACTGAGTTGAGTTTTGAGCACTAGCTACTGCCAACTGATTCGAGTTTATGGAGTGAGTTTTCGCTGCCAGACTTCCTATCTTGTGAGATGAAGGTATCATTTGGTGGTTGATGAAGACTTTGACGGGTCTAACTTGAGACTGACCTCCAGTAATGGCCGCTGAGAGCTTTGGATTATTCCTGTCTCTCACAGTTGTAGGGGCCACTAGAAACATTGGCTGCCTGTGAGGTAATCTTTGTGTGTTTATAGGTACAATTTGTGTTGGTTGAGGCAGTGCTTGAGTTTGTACACTTGTGACTTTCTCAGTTCCCCCTGAAGTATTGATTATTGCCTTCTTGAAATTTTCATCACCACTGGGTATTTTTTGTAGATAAAACTTTGGAGCATTATTAGTATTTGGAGACTTCAATGCTAACTCTACTTCCTTCTGCAGCTCTTCTAAAGAAATAACTTTTCCATCTTTGACACAAGTCAATGTGTTTGCCTGTTTACATGAGGAACTTTGAGAACCACTGTTATTCACTTGGAAATTAGCTGGTTTTGGCAGAATCTTTTGAAGTTTATTTTGGATTCCCTCAGAACTGCTGCCTTTCACTAGGACAGGAGCTGGTTTTGGAAGTGTGTCCTTCTCTTTACTTGGAGTGCCCGGTGAAATGTTACCTTTCACTGGGACATGAGCTGGTATTGGGAGAGTATCCCCCGATTTATTTTGGATTCCCTCTGAACTGCTGTCTTTTACTTGGACAGAAGCTGGTTCTAGAAGTTTCTCTCCCTCTGTACTTAGAGGATTCTGTAAACCACTGTCATTCAGATGAGCAGGGGCTAGTTTTGCAAGAGTCTTTCCCTTTTCACTTTGGGGATCTAGAGATTCACTGTCTTTACTTGGCACTTGAGGAGGCTCTGTGAGAGAGTCTCCCTGATTTATTTGGAAGCTTTTGGAAACACTATCGTTTAATTCAATAGAAGGGACTGGTTTTGACAGAGTCTCGCCCTCTTTACCTGGGGTACCTTGAGAACAAGTGTCTTTCACTTGAACAGATGATGCTGGTTTTATAAGTGAGGTCATTTTGACCCTTTTTAGAACATCTGATTCTTGGTTTTTCTCACTAGAATTTCTTTTTCCAGTTGTAACTGTTCCAGACAATTTATTTTCATTATCTTTTTCCCCTGAATTTAATTTGACACTCTTTTGTGTCTCTTTCGATAAATTGCTCTCATTTTTTTCCGTTTCCAGTCCTGATGTTTTATGTTTGGTATTATCATCTACAGACAGACCATTTTCTCCAATTCCTGTCTCTGAAATAAAGCAAAATTTCTTACTGAGAGCACAAAAAAATAACCTCTAAATATTTCTGTTTTTTTTTTTTCTTAAGAAATGAATTAAAATTGATTGAAATAAAACAAAATCTTTATACAAATGTATATACATGTACAAGTACTTTTTTGTAACTGTTAAGTGAACTTTATTTAGAACAAAACACAGTATAGCAAGCCAGAGACAAATAACCTGCATGAGAAGACGTCGGGTCACAAACATCACCATAGTTACAGCTAGGAGGACTCAGGACCTTAGCGACCTAAATTAATATAATGAGACCATTATTTAGAAACATTCATATTTTACATCACAGTATTTCAGTATTTTGATATAAAATACCTCAGATGTACCATGAAGTAATTCTTGTTGAACATTTTTAGTGCAAGAACATTCAATTGCATAAATTTCATCACTAGTCTAATAAATGGTCTTAAATAAAGTTAGTCTAAGAATGACTGGGATAATCAGAGGACTATAAAACATACTGTATCTTGGAGGAATATTTCTAATATTTAAGAACCAAAAATGGTGTATATCTGGAGATTCAAGGACTTTTAAAAATTGTAAATCATTGGGCAAAATTATAACATTACAGTAGCATCTAAAGAGTTGCTTACATTACATGTACATACAGTTTACTTTCACTAGGACAGGAGCTGGTTTTGGGAGTGTGTCTTTCTCTTTACTTGGGGTGTCATGTGAACAGTTTACTTTCACTAGGACAGGAGCTGGTTTTGGGAGTGTGTCTTTCTCTTTACTTGGGGTGTCATGTGAACAGTTTACTTTCACTAGGACAGGAGCTGGTTTTGGGAGTGTGTCTTTCTCTTTACTTGGGGTGTCATGTGAACAGTTTACTTTCACTAGGACAGGAGCTGGTTTTGGGAGTGTGTCTTTCTCTTTACTTGGGGTGTCATGTGAACAGTTTACTTTCACTAGGACAGGAGCTGGTTTTGGGAGTGTGTCTTTCTCTTTACTTGGGGTGTCATGTGAACAGTTTACTTTCACTAGGACAGGAGCTGGTTTTGGGAGTGTGTCTTTCTCTTTACTTGGGGTGTCATGTGAACAGTTTACTTTCACTAGGACAGGAGCTGGTTTTGGGAGTGTGTCTTTCTCTTTACTTGGGGTGTCATGTGAACAGTTTACTTTCACTAGGACAGGAGCTGGTTTTGGGAGTGTGTCTTTCTCTTTACTTGGGGTGTCATGTGAACAGTTTACTTTCACTAGGACAGGAGCTGGTTTTGGGAGTGTGTCTTTCTCTTTACTTGGGGTGTCATGTGAACAGTTTACTTTCACTAGGACAGGAGCTGGTTTTGGGAGTGTGTCTTTCTCTTTACTTGGGGTGTCATGTGAACAGTTTACTTTCACTAGGACAGGAGCTGGTTTTGGGAGTGTGTCTTTCTCTTTACTTGGGGTGTCATGTGAACAGTTTACTTTCACTAGGACAGGAGCTGGTTTTGGGAGTGTGTCTTTCTCTTTACTTGGGGTGTCATGTGAACAGTTTACTTTCACTAGGACAGGAGCTGGTTTTGGGAGTGTGTCTTTCTCTTTACTTGGGGTGTCATGTGAACAGTTTACTTTCACTAGGACAGGAGCTGGTTTTGGGAGTGTGTCTTTCTCTTTACTTGGGGTGTCATGTGAACAGTTTACTTTCACTAGGACAGGAGCTGGTTTTGGGAGTGTGTCTTTCTCTTTACTTGGGGTGTCATGTGAACAGTTTACTTTCACTAGGACAGGAGCTGGTTTTGGGAGTGTGTCTTTCTCTTTACTTGGGGTGTCATGTGAACAGTTTACTTTCACTAGGACAGGAGCTGGTTTTGGGAGTGTGTCTTTCTCTTTACTTGGGGTGTCATGTGAACAGTTTACTTTCACTAGGACAGGAGCTGGTTTTGGGAGTGTGTCTTTCTCTTTACTTGGGGTGTCATGTGAACAGTTTACTTTCACTAGGACAGGAGCTGGTTTTGGGAGTGTGTCTTTCTCTTTACTTGGGGTGTCATGTGAACAGTTTACTTTCACTAGGACAGGAGCTGGTTTTGGGAGTGTGTCTTTCTCTTTACTTGGGGTGTCATGTGAACAGTTTACTTTCACTAGGACAGGAGCTGGTTTTGGGAGTGTGTCTTTCTCTTTACTTGGGGTGTCATGTGAACAGTTTACTTTCACTAGGACAGGAGCTGGTTTTGGGAGTGTGTCTTTCTCTTTACTTGGGGTGTCATGTGAACAGTTTACTTTCACTAGGACAGGAGCTGGTTTTGGGAGTGTGTCTTTCTCTTTACTTGGGGTGTCATGTGAACAGTTTACTTTCACTAGGACAGGAGCTGGTTTTGGGAGTGTGTCTTTCTCTTTACTTGGGGTGTCATGTGAACAGTTTACTTTCACTAGGACAGGAGCTGGTTTTGGGAGTGTGTCTTTCTCTTTACTTGGGGTGTCATGTGAACAGTTTACTTTCACTAGGACAGGAGCTGGTTTTGGGAGTGTGTCTTTCTCTTTACTTGGGGTGTCATGTGAACAGTTTACTTTCACTAGGACAGGAGCTGGTTTTGGGAGTGTGTCTTTCTCTTTACTTGGGGTGTCATGTGAACAGTTTACTTTCACTAGGACAGGAGCTGGTTTTGGGAGTGTGTCTTTCTCTTTACTTGGGGTGTCATGTGAACAGTTTACTTTCACTAGGACAGGAGCTGGTTTTGGGAGTGTGTCTTTCTCTTTACTTGGGGTGTCATGTGAACAGTTTACTTTCACTAGGACAGGAGCTGGTTTTGGGAGTGTGTCTTTCTCTTTACTTGGGGTGTCATGTGAACAGTTTACTTTCACTAGGACAGGAGCTGGTTTTGGGAGTGTGTCTTTCTCTTTACTTGGGGTGTCATGTGAACAGTTTACTTTCACTAGGACAGGAGCTGGTTTTGGGAGTGTGTCTTTCTCTTTACTTGGGGTGTCATGTGAACAGTTTACTTTCACTAGGACAGGAGCTGGTTTTGGGAGTGTGTCTTTCTCTTTACTTGGGGTGTCATGTGAACAGTTTACTTTCACTAGGACAGGAGCTGGTTTTGGGAGTGTGTCTTTCTCTTTACTTGGGGTGTCATGTGAACAGTTTACTTTCACTAGGACAGGAGCTGGTTTTGGGAGTGTGTCTTTCTCTTTACTTGGGGTGTCATGTGAACAGTTTACTTTCACTAGGACAGGAGCTGGTTTTGGGAGTGTGTCTTTCTCTTTACTTGGGGTGTCATGTGAACAGTTTACTTTCACTAGGACAGGAGCTGGTTTTGGGAGTGTGTCTTTCTCTTTACTTGGGGTGTCATGTGAACAGTTTACTTTCACTAGGACAGGAGCTGGTTTTGGGAGTGTGTCTTTCTCTTTACTTGGGGTGTCATGTGAACAGTTTACTTTCACTAGGACAGGAGCTGGTTTTGGGAGTGTGTCTTTCTCTTTACTTGGGGTGTCATGTGAACAGTTTACTTTCACTAGGACAGGAGCTGGTTTTGGGAGTGTGTCTTTCTCTTTACTTGGGGTGTCATGTGAACAGTTTACTTTCACTAGGACAGGAGCTGGTTTTGGGAGTGTGTCTTTCTCTTTACTTGGGGTGTCATGTGAACAGTTTACTTTCACTAGGACAGGAGCTGGTTTTGGGAGTGTGTCTTTCTCTTTACTTGGGGTGTCATGTGAACAGTTTACTTTCACTAGGACAGGAGCTGGTTTTGGGAGTGTGTCTTTCTCTTTACTTGGGGTGTCATGTGAACAGTTTACTTTCACTAGGACAGGAGCTGGTTTTGGGAGTGTGTCTTTCTCTTTACTTGGGGTGTCATGTGAACAGTTTACTTTCACTAGGACAGGAGCTGGTTTTGGGAGTGTGTCTTTCTCTTTACTTGGGGTGTCATGTGAACAGTTTACTTTCACTAGGACAGGAGCTGGTTTTGGGAGTGTGTCTTTCTCTTTACTTGGGGTGTCATGTGAACAGTTTACTTTCACTAGGACAGGAGCTGGTTTTGGGAGTGTGTCTTTCTCTTTACTTGGGGTGTCATGTGAACAGTTTACTTTCACTAGGACAGGAGCTGGTTTTGGGAGTGTGTCTTTCTCTTTACTTGGGGTGTCATGTGAACAGTTTACTTTCACTAGGACAGGAGCTGGTTTTGGGAGTGTGTCTTTCTCTTTACTTGGGGTGTCATGTGAACAGTTTACTTTCACTAGGACAGGAGCTGGTTTTGGGAGTGTGTCTTTCTCTTTACTTGGGGTGTCATGTGAACAGTTTACTTTCACTAGGACAGGAGCTGGTTTTGGGAGTGTGTCTTTCTCTTTACTTGGGGTGTCATGTGAACAGTTTACTTTCACTAGGACAGGAGCTGGTTTTGGGAGTGTGTCTTTCTCTTTACTTGGGGTGTCATGTGAACAGTTTACTTTCACTAGGACAGGAGCTGGTTTTGGGAGTGTGTCTTTCTCTTTACTTGGGGTGTCATGTGAACAGTTTACTTTCACTAGGACAGGAGCTGGTTTTGGGAGTGTGTCTTTCTCTTTACTTGGGGTGTCATGTGAACAGTTTACTTTCACTAGGACAGGAGCTGGTTTTGGGAGTGTGTCTTTCTCTTTACTTGGGGTGTCATGTGAACAGTTTACTTTCACTAGGACAGGAGCTGGTTTTGGGAGTGTGTCTTTCTCTTTACTTGGGGTGTCATGTGAACAGTTTACTTTCACTAGGACAGGAGCTGGTTTTGGGAGTGTGTCTTTCTCTTTACTTGGGGTGTCATGTGAACAGTTTACTTTCACTAGGACAGGAGCTGGTTTTGGGAGTGTGTCTTTCTCTTTACTTGGGGTGTCATGTGAACAGTTTACTTTCACTAGGACAGGAGCTGGTTTTGGGAGTGTGTCTTTCTCTTTACTTGGGGTGTCATGTGAACAGTTTACTTTCACTAGGACAGGAGCTGGTTTTGGGAGTGTGTCTTTCTCTTTACTTGGGGTGTCATGTGAACAGTTTACTTTCACTAGGACAGGAGCTGGTTTTGGGAGTGTGTCTTTCTCTTTACTTGGGGTGTCATGTGAACAGTTTACTTTCACTAGGACAGGAGCTGGTTTTGGGAGTGTGTCTTTCTCTTTACTTGGGGTGTCATGTGAACAGTTTACTTTCACTAGGACAGGAGCTGGTTTTGGGAGTGTGTCTTTCTCTTTACTTGGGGTGTCATGTGAACAGTTTACTTTCACTAGGACAGGAGCTGGTTTTGGGAGTGTGTCTTTCTCTTTACTTGGGGTGTCATGTGAACAGTTTACTTTCACTAGGACAGGAGCTGGTTTTGGGAGTGTGTCTTTCTCTTTACTTGGGGTGTCATGTGAACAGTTTACTTTCACTAGGACAGGAGCTGGTTTTGGGAGTGTGTCTTTCTCTTTACTTGGGGTGTCATGTGAACAGTTTACTTTCACTAGGACAGGAGCTGGTTTTGGGAGTGTGTCTTTCTCTTTACTTGGGGTGTCATGTGAACAGTTTACTTTCACTAGGACAGGAGCTGGTTTTGGGAGTGTGTCTTTCTCTTTACTTGGGGTGTCATGTGAACAGTTTACTTTCACTAGGACAGGAGCTGGTTTTGGGAGTGTGTCTTTCTCTTTACTTGGGGTGTCATGTGAACAGTTTACTTTCACTAGGACAGGAGCTGGTTTTGGGAGTGTGTCTTTCTCTTTACTTGGGGTGTCATGTGAACAGTTTACTTTCACTAGGACAGGAGCTGGTTTTGGGAGTGTGTCTTTCTCTTTACTTGGGGTGTCATGTGAACAGTTTACTTTCACTAGGACAGGAGCTGGTTTTGGGAGTGTGTCTTTCTCTTTACTTGGGGTGTCATGTGAACAGTTTACTTTCACTAGGACAGGAGCTGGTTTTGGGAGTGTGTCTTTCTCTTTACTTGGGGTGTCATGTGAACAGTTTACTTTCACTAGGACAGGAGCTGGTTTTGGGAGTGTGTCTTTCTCTTTACTTTGGGTGTCATGTGAACAGTTTCCTTTCACTAGGACAGGAGCTGGTTTTGGAAGTGTGTCCTTCTCTTTACTTTGGGTGTCATGTGAACAGTTTACTTTCACTAGGACAGGAGCTGGTTTTGGGAGAGTACATGTATCTCCCACTTTATTTTGGATTTCCTCAGAACTGCGGTCTTTCTTTTCATCAAGAGGTGGCTTTGGAAGTGGCTCCTCCTGTCTATTTGGAAAACTCTGAGAACAACCGTCTTTCGTCTGCTCAGGTTTTAGAAGTGTCTCTCCCTCTTTATTTAGAGAACTCTGAGAATTACTGACATTCACTTGCATAGAAGGAGCAGTTTTTGAGAGATTTTTTCCCTCTTCACTCTGGGTATCCTGAGCACTGCTGACTTTCACTTGGATAGAAGGAACAGATTTTAAAAGTGAGGTCATTTTGACCCTCTTATGAAGAACATGTGGACTACTCAGCTCTATCTCTTTAGATTTCGGGAGCATTTCCCTATGACTCCTTTTTCCAGTTGTACTTTTTCTAAACATTTTCTTTTCCTTCTCGTTTTTCTCTGAATCTCCCTCCTTACTGCTTTGACACTGAGCTGATGTTTGGAGTGAACTGTCCTCATTATTTTCTAGTCCAATACTACTGTTGCCTCCATCTGATGCAAAGTCTACATTGTTTTCTAATCCAAGTCCTGAACCTCCAGTTGTCTGAGAAGACGTAGGGAAGCAAACATTACCATGTTTACAGCTAGGGCGACTCAGGGCCTTTGTGACCTAAATAAATATACAGATACCAGTATAAAGCACCATTTTAATGTTCTGAAGCTGTATTTTATTATTTACATATGAAGTTCCACAAAACTAAAGAATCACATTTTATTTCATAAAAGTCTATAATTTTCACTTTTTATTTTTATTTTTGAGGCAAGACAAGCAAAGAAAATACAATTGCTGGAAATTTATCCATCAATAGGGTCCTGTTTGTAATCATGTATATACCAATACTTGAAATCTGCCTTACAATTGAACATGAGTTTGGCATTTATAGTCTTTTCAAAAGCATTCTGGACTCAAAAAAAAGTGAGACTCCAAAAATTTGGACATTTTGGCATTTAAATCATAGATCATGATAAGAGGGTCCAAAATCAAAACAATTATGAGTGAACTGAAATAGTACCAATAAAGAGATCTGTTATAAGCAGAAAAAATTTCTATGTGTTAATATGAACAGACCTTGTCCAGTAATTCCTTCTTGCCAACAGTTTTGATAGAGCTATTTCTTTCCCAAATAACCACCATGCCTAGACTTGAATCCCCAATATCCTGTGCTGTCAATAAAAATCAATTGAAAATTAATATTTCATGTTTAACGATGACCATCTCCATGTAATAAAAACAAAAATTATCGCACTGTAATTGTGGTTAGATTGAAAAGTTGAAAATTCGACAATTTAGATATTTTAGAAATATGTTTACGTGTAAACTTTGATGATGTTACAGTGCTCTTTATCAAGGAATTAAAAATTGACAAGTCGAAACTTTGACAATTTTTAAAGATTCATTAATTTTGACATAAAGAAGCTGATTAATTCTTCCTGTAATGAATTACCAATCTCATTCATTTTTTTACAGCATTTAACTGCCTGGAATATAGTTCTTCTGATACTTCGTGTGAGGTTTGATGCTCTTCTTCCATAATTTGGCTTTGATTTCTGCAACTTACTAGAGTCACTGAAAATTTAGAGGGAAAAAATCTTTAAAAAAAAAAACAACTGCATGTTTGATGTTCAAATATAATTTGGATCTTTGATTTTGGCCTAACTGAAGCACTACAGTAACTGCTTATAATTTAGCAAAATTTAACAAAATTCTTTGTAAAATACTAATGCCCAAGTACGGCAGTTCAAGGCAAAGGTTAAAAGTTTCTTAAACATAGGTCAAACTTAGAGGGCCTATGTTCCACTAGGAATCCAAAATTCAATGTGTTCAATTTGCTTAACTCTGTACATAACACTTAGAGCGGAATGACGATACATGTGAAGGGTTTTGCTTTCAAACATTTCTATTCTGAGCAGTGTTTTCCCTAAGAACCGGCAACCGGCCAAATTGACCACTTCAATTGACAAAAATGTCGCTTTGAAATAACAATTTGTTGTACGGTCCACAGAGATTTTGTTCGCAACCCTCATAACCTGGACTTTTACAACTGATCTCTAACCCTTTACTTTGAAATAAAAGGAAAACACTGAGTATAATTTTTCCTCTGGATTAAAGTTTTAATATTTTTCATTAATACGCAACAAAGATTGCCAATTTTCCTAAGTATTTAGAATAAAATTAAAATTCGTGAAAGTGCAAGGATGTGTCAATCAAACCCATCAAAAAATTTGAAGTTTAAATAACTTTAAGATGAAATAAGATTTCTTAATATATTTTTGTGTGAAATGCTACTGCAATATATAAGTTGTGATATTATACAAAAAATTTTAGAAAATATTAACTTCAAATCTGTGTCTATGCACCTTCAAAACTCAAAAGTAACTTCCTTAAAATGCCTGAAACACCACTTACCGATTACTGCTAGCTTGTTAAAAATTTTTGATACACACCTTGCTGCATGTGACATCTCCTGTGAACTCTCACCTGACAGAAAAAAGGGGGGAAAGTCAAACCTAATTATCTTAAACCTGATTACATTCAAGAAAATTAACTAAAATATCAAAGCATTCAGAGTAACACAATGTCGTGTAAAAATTAATGCTTAAAAATAAGTAGTAAGCGTATATCAGGTATGACCGTATGTCCCTCTCTTCCCAAATGAACTGATATCTGTTCAGTTTAATTTACAATTTTTATTTTCTTTCCAATCTACCACATAATTTTGTGAAAGATGGGAAATTTTAGCTTCGCCTCTGTGAGTTTTCCTAGTAATATTTTGCATGTTAAACATTAATGTTGCAATATTCATTCTTGTCCATTTGTATTGTATAATTTTTATTTGTATTGCATAAATTTTCCATCTCTTTAGTATAATTTTTATTTGTATTCTATAATTTTTTCATTTATATTTCATATTTTTTCAATATAAATAATTGTCAGTGAAGGGTTTCTACATAAAATAGAGAAAAAAATCACTCACCAATATTTGTACTAAAATCCTCTAGCATCCTCTCGATTTCTGTGGCCTCTTTATGTGATGGTCTATTGTTTGGCATTTTGTTAAATTAATTCTGAAAATAGCAGACTTGATGCATGAAGTATTTCTCAACACATGCTTAAGAAAGAAAAATTTACATTATTAACTCAGAGTATGTCATCTTATTTCATGCAAATAGGTTACAGACTCTCCTAGATTTGTTCCATATACTTTTAAGAGTTATTCCTCTTTGCCCAAATATGGTTTTCCCTTTACAAGAGCGGTGTCGCTTCCTTATGAAATACTTCATAAAAATAATAATACGTATTTTAATTAAGCACTGTTTAACCCCACATGCTAGATTTACACGTTGAATTTTTATTAAATATAGGTATTGGTGGAGAACAACATAAAGACTGAGATTGTCCAGAGTTCGAGTCTACTCCTTGTTAAATGCATTATATGTCTAGAATATGATTTTAAACATTGTATGATCATCAAAAGAAGAAAATACATGGGACTGATTTACCGTGTGTAATAAATTGCTAGTCTGTCTGACTCTGATACTCGAGGCTCCAATCTCGGATCGTTCTAGTGAAATCGGAATATTTCTACTCAGTGTAAACATGAAATAAAAAGCACCGGAAAAATTAATTCCGGAATGCTATTCACAGTCTTGAAATGGAAATGATGACCGTCAAGCGAAAACCACCCTTATGTGCATTATGACGTTATCGAGAAAACGAGCGCTGAAGTTGACGTCATAAATGTTTGCCGAATTTTGCAAATAAATGCAGTGTGAAGACGCATCATTAATTATAATATTTCTTCATACAGTAAATACTTATACTAAACAACATAATGAGTAGTCGTAAGTATAATTATTAAAGTCCACTGTTTAGTATGAAAAAAAAAATGATTTACATCAAACTGAAGATGAAAATCCTTTGAAGTAGCGAATACCACGATCTTCGCATTTATTTTCATTTTCGAGGAAAATTTTCTTTTTACTTCTAAAACACAAATATGGGGGAGAAATCGCATATTATCTTTAGACTAGGGCAGCAACAATATGGACATAGATATATCTACTCTTATTCAACATTATTTTTGTCACTATTTATTGATATTTTTCTATATTTATAATAAAAAGCATAAAAAACCTAAACAAAGTGTAAAGCCAAGGCGTTGGATTTCATACAAAGGTGTGTAAGTTTATTGCAAACTAAACAGCGTTATGTACCAAAAAAAAAAAAAAAAAAAAAAAACAAGCTTGAAGAAATGGGGAGGCGGGTCACAGAAATATAATTTATCAGTATATAGTTGAAGTTGGATAACAGAGCCCTCAGTACAATTTGGCCGGCAAAATATACATGTACTTGACTATGACAAATGAAAAAGTTCGTTTTGTTTTGCTATGAAAAAGTTCGTTTTGGTTACTTTCTTATTCCTTGTCAAGAACCCCCCTCCCCCTAAAAACGAAATAAAAAATAAATCGCTTCCTATGTGTCTGAAATAATCTACATGTACAAATACTGCAAATTAAGGAAAGTAACCTGCATTATACTTATTTATTGTTACCTGGCAACAGGAAGCGTTCAGTATTCACCACTTCCTTCAAAGATTTTTCGGTATCTGTGTATATCTTATTTGTATGTTTTTGCTATTTAGAGGGGAAAATAGCAACTGTTAATTATTCGTTCTAAAAATATTTGCTAAAATGAGTTTAAAAAAACAAATTAATATATTTTTTTAATCTGTTAAAATAATAATGCAACATAATGAATCCTTTGATCAGTTAATCAAAGACGAATGCGGGCTACATGTTTTAGGAAAAGATGAGAAATCATCATGAAAATGAAATCATTTAATCTCTAAATTATGTTGTATCCTAGTAGTACATGGTTTGGGATAGGTATAAGCAACTTATACTTTGATTGGGTTATAGAAATTAAATTAATTGATTCAAATAAAACTTGAAACTGATGAAATTCTGTATAGCGGGTAATTTTATCGGGGTGCTAATTTTGGCTTATTTTGGCAATTTCTATGATAGTCCGCTAAATTTAAGATAGTCAGTAATCTTCTTAGTATCCATCTGTCAAGAACTTAAACCTCGCGTCCGCTAAAATGAATTACGACACAGGCACGTAGCATCGTTTTTGAAAGTGGGGGGCCAACCTGAGAAAATTTTTTTTTACTTTACCTAAAAAAAGTTGACAAGCAAAAAAAAAAAAAAAATTTTCTCAACTGCCCAAACTCGAAAATCCTATTTCGTGGGGGGTGGGGTGGGTGGGGGGGGTGGTAGTGGCCAACTTTTTTCAAGGCAGACTTCCTTTCACTTCCAATTCTTTCCTATATTTTCTTGCTATATATATACTGTGGTAAAAAGTGGGGGGCCAACCATCTTTTCAATAAACAATATCTATAGTAAAGGTAATGTTGGCGAAAAAAGTGGGGGGCCAGGCCCCCCCATGGCCCCCCCGGATACTACGTGCCTGCGACAAAATTATTGGCATTCCTTTGAGTAGGCAAAACGCCTAATTTTACTCCCGCCAAGAAAACCCGCTATACGATATTTAGCATGTGGCTAATACACGTAATTCTATAATTTTTAAAGCTATTAATTTTCATGCTTCATTTAATCAACCAATCAAACCACAATTACACAACTGTACAGTGACCTAGTATCGTTTTAAAAGGGGACAGCTAGAGAAAAAAAATAACTTTAACACCATATTCAAGGCTGTTTTTACGACCCATTGCACCCCTCTCAACAGAATTACGACAGGTGCACGGAACTATTATGAGCTTTCGATTACGCTCCTCGTGCATGTACATGTATTACAAGTTGACCTGCAGTATTTTCGGAGTACATATTTGGCCATGTATGGTAAACTTGGTACATGTACGTACTATTAGTAAAGTGCTCTCTTTCCTTCTCTCTCTCTTTCAAAATGAATAATTCGATGATTTTTGCACGAATTGTCTCACGTCACTCTCGATCCACATTTATGTGCGAGGATCGTGTATTTCAGGGAAACTTAGATTCCTAGGCGAAATCAGGTGTTATCTAAAAGTGTCCATGGGACAATGCTTCATGTATCATTTCTTTCAATATATAAAATTATATGTCATGCCAGGTGCACGAAACGCGTGCTTAAAAGAGAAAGTAGCCATTACCCCTCCCTCTAAATTTCACGTTTTAAAGACTTTATCCTGTGCGGAATTTTCATCCTGAAAAATATTTTTCTTTTATTAAAAAAAATATGGACCCTAACTAGCCACACTGAAAATTAATAATTCACTCCTGGTCATGCATTTTTATATGCATGGCTGAAACAAATACGGATGTAGGTAATGTTTTAATTGTCTTAATTTTAGAAAAAATTGTCGCCCACAATTAATCAGGAAAAAACACATAGTCAATTATTTTCAAATAATTAATTCTTTACATAAAAGAGACATTTATTCATCATGGAGACTTGCTATCAGTAAAAAATGTTACTTCCTATGCAAGCCCTGTACATTGATAAAAGGTGGTGGATGTTGGAATTCCTTTAATAAGTAAAATTACGGAAGCGTATAAGGGCCGCAGCAGTAATTTTTTTTAATTTGTTATAACAAATTGATAATTTGTTATAACAAATTATTAATTTGTTATAACAAATTATTAATTTGTTATAACAAATTAATAATTTGTTATAACAAATTGATAATTTGTTATAACAACTTGATAATTTGTTATAACAAATTATTAATTTGTTTAAACAAATTGATAATTTGTTATAACAAATTACTAATTTGTTATAACAACTTGATAATTTGTTTAAACAAATTGATAATTTGTTTAAACAAATTGATAATTTGTTATAACAAATTACTAATTTGTTTAAACAAATTGATATTTTGTTAAAACAAATAACTAATTTGTTTAAATAAATTGATAATTTGTTATACAAAATTATAAATTTGTTATAACAAATTATCAATTTGTTTAAACAAATTATCAATTTGTTTAAACAAATTGATAATTTGTTAAAACAAATAAGTAATTTGTTATAACAAATTATCAATTTGTTATTACAAATTATCAATTTGTTATAACAAATTATCAATTTGTTATAACAAATAATCAATTTGTTATTACAAATTATCAATTTGTTATAACAAATTATCAATTTGTTATAACAAATTATCAATTCGTTATAACAAATTAGTAATTTGTTATAACAAATTATCAATTTGTTATAACAAATTATCAATTTGTTTAAACAAATTAGTAATTTGACAAATTAGTAATTTGTTATACAAAATTATCAATTTGTTATAACAAATTATCAATTTGTTTAAACAAATTATCAATTTGTTTAAACAAATTGATAATTTGTTAAAACAAATTAGTAATTTGTTATAACAAATTATCAATTTGTTATAACAAATTATCAATTTGTTATAACAAATTACTAATTTGTTTAAACAAATTATCAATTTGTTTAAACAAATTGATAATTTGTTTAAACAAATTGATAATTTGTTTAAACAAATTGATAATTTGTTATAACAAATTGATAATTTAACAATTTGTTATAACAAATTGTTAATTTGTTATTACAAATTATCAATTTGTTATAACAAATTAATAATTTGTTATAACAAATTAATTATTTGTTATTACAAATTATCAATTTGTTATAACAATAATTTGTTATAACAAATTTTAAAAAAAATACTGCTGCGGCCCTATTACGCTTCCGTATAAAATATATAGAGAGACGGAGAGAAGTTTATTGATTTGTGAACTTGCTTTCCACCACGAGGCGCGACAATTGCACATTTTCAGAACATAAGAAAGGTGGGAGGGGGGGGGGGGGGGGGGGGGGAGGTCCTTCCAATTACTGGAAGTTCAGTGCCAAATTTAAAGTTTCAGTGTGTATAAATTATATTGCAGCAATGTGTATTATATACATCTTTAATGCAGTGTCAGAGATGACAAATACTTCGATAAAGCTCTTCAGGCCATTTGAGTTAGATTAATTGAAAGATGCAATCGAATCTGTTCCTCAAACTGCTCCATAAAAAGAATAAATTCATTTGAAAAAAAAAAACCCACAAGGACAGAAAGTATTTTCGACGAACGCCTTGATTTAATTTAAATGTGAAATAATATACTTTCTCTCTCGTCGCGGGTTCGAATCCCACCGCGGGTCGTGGAGACGATCATTCGGATGAGACCGTATAAACCAAGTTCCCGTGTCGCAGTATGCGCTGGCACGAAAAAGATCCCTACCTGCTCAGTGGCCTTCAGGACAGAGTATAATACAATTTTTTTCTCCACCGGAAAGCAGTGGTGTCTCCATATGAGTGAAACATTCTCGAGAGGGATATTAAACAGTACAATGTATATATATACAACCAATCTTATACTTTGGAAAATGATAGGGCCGTTTGTTATCAGAATGCCCCTTTTTAGCAGACATAATTTCCGTATTTCGAATTGATCCAAATTCGTATACATGACACACAGGAAAGTTTTTCTGTGGCCTTATAAATTTAGATATCCACAACGTTCATGTATTGTCAATTCGCAACAGTTACTTTCATTCATATGTCGACTCGACATACCATGATCATGAAATTGTTCAAATTGTTCAATCATAAAATGAAGAGAAAAAAAACTTCTGAAACAAACGGGCATTCAAACTATCAATCTGATATGAACTATGTACATGTATTTCTTTCTTCCTTTTTTTTGAGGGGGAGGGTGCTGGCATAAAAGTCTTTAGTATTAGTTGAATCTGAGTTTTCCGTCGAGATTTTACGAGCATAGACCATATAAACAATAAACCTACTCCCCTAAAAAGAAAAAAAAACTGACAAAAATGATAAAAAAAAGAAACAAAACATCCGGTGTCTCTTTTTTAAGGGCGGGGATAAAAACTTCTTTTCTTCTTTAACTAAAAATCACTTACGTAATGTCATTTGTTGTCCGAGGGGATTTTTCTTGTGCAGTTTTTACAATAAAACCCATCCTGTGAGGATGAATAAAACCATGGAAATGTGGGAACAAAAAAAATTGACGTTGTCCGATAATAAACGGCGTCATAACGAAGAATTAGAATTTTTTATTTGAAAATTTTCACTTATTTTTAGTCTTTGAACAACTACATGTTATATATCATTTGATAGAGGAGAAAATTGTCTATCAGGATCACTAAACAACTCAAAATGTCAAAATTTTCACTTAAGGGTGGTTTTTGCTTGACGGTCATCAAATTTATTTACATTGAAAATGGAAAATTCTATTTACACTGAATTCTAAAAAGAAAAAAAAAAGAAAGAAAAAAAAAGAATTTTATAAACATTTTATAATGGATTCTCAAAATTTACCTCCCAATATTCGATTCTAAAGAAGAAATATATATAACTGGGTACTAACCAGCAGAGTATCCGTAAACAGTTTGTAAAGGCACAGATCATGCAGATGCAATATTTATTTCGTGGAGGCCAGTATAAAAGATGATCTCACATTGTTTTGTTATATAATGTAAAGGGAACATTGGAAACATCATGTTGCAAAGCAATAGGATCTTTTTTTTTTTTTTACAAAACAGTGAAGCCTTCTGGGAATATTGAAGTTGATTGAGGACTGATCGAGTTGCCCTTTAAAAAAAAGGGGGGGGGGTAAAAAAGATCTATAAATTCTGTTTTTCTTGGAAAAAGGAAAGGGGCAAATGCATGTAATATAAGAAAATCTATGTAACTCTATATTTTATACATGTATTTGTTTACTATATGTATGACTTGCGCCACATGTGGTTTTTGTCAAATTGAATAAATAAATAATGTAATTTTAATTTCATCAAAAACACCTTGACACTTTATTGACATTGACGCTGGTATAAATTAAAATCTCTTTTTGTCAAGTATACATGTCCTAGCATAATGAGTATAATTATCAAGCTTTTAGAACAGGTAAAATAAATTAATTTTTGAAATTACGTTAAGATACTGTTATTGAGGTTTACCTTTGCCTTGACTTTTAACTCCTTATCTGAGAATAGGTGTTTTTTCGTTAACACAGAGACCATAGTTCACAGCCGCCCTCTGTGCATCGTCGCAAACCACAGCCAAAATGTACGCTCCTCTCTTCACGCATAAGATTTTGCACAAATTCTGCTTCATATGAATAAAAAACTAGGTCTGCTAATAACGGAGCGCAATTGGTACCCATGGGTATTGCAATAGAATGTTGGAATACCTGGTCTCCAAAAATAACATAGATATTGTCAATCAGAAACTCAAGCATCTCTTTGATGTCACCTTCAGAATGTGTTTTAACAAAATAAGTTTGCAAATGAGAGCTATATGCGGACTCCGGACCCTGACTTGAGACGATGCCCTCTGTGGCACTTAAGGGTCTTTGATACTCTGATTAGAGAGATAACTTCTTATGACATAAATGTATAGTATTCCTTTATAGATTTGCCAAGTTGGAAGTGTCATTTTGTCCAATTTCCCCCCGCAAACCATGCCATAATTGTTTTTATTTATACTCCCATAAACGAAGTTTCGGGGGTATATAGTTTTTGTCGTGTCCGTCTGTCTGTCTGTCTAGCTGATCGTCTGTTTGTCCGAAAACTTTAACCTTGCCCATAACTTTTGATTTAGTGGGGCTAAAACTTTCATTTTTCACATGTATGTTTCTTGTGACAAGACCTTTTGACCTTGGAGTTTGACCCACTTTTACACAAACATTTCAAACTTTTACTTTGACGATATCCTTTGCACTGTAGACACCAGGACATATATACTTCATATATGTATATCCTTTGTTGAAAGCCCTTTCATTAAATACCAACAACCTTGACCTTTGACCTTGACGATTTCTGTACTTATGAAAAAAACTTTAACATTGGCCATAACTTTTGAATGCTAAGGGCTAGTGATCTAATACTTCACATGTGTAATCCCTGTGAAAAGACCCTTCATTGGATACCTAGAATTTTGACCTTGGAGTTTGACCTACTTTTAAAATGCAAACATTGACCATAACTTAATAAGGGTTAGGGCTAGTGCTTTCATATTTTACAGATTTAATCCTTGTAAAAAGACCTTTCCTTTGATAGCAAGGCCTTTGACCCTTTGACCTACTTTTAAAAAAATTTAGCCTTGGCCATAACTTCTGAATGGTTAATACTAGAGTGTCCATATTTCACTGATGTATTTTTTATGGCAAGTCCTTTCAATGGATACCAATTACCTTGATCTTTTGACCTTGACATTGGAGATTTTCATACGTATGAAAAAAAAAAATTTAACCTTGGCCATAACTTTTGAAAACTAAGAGCTAGTGATCTCATACATCACATATGTAATTCTTGTGAAAAATCTTTCATTGCATACAAAGAACTTTGACCCTTTGACCTTGGAGTTACTTGTAAAAAGCAAACCTTGAACATAACTTTTAAAAGGTTATGGCTTTTGGTTTCATACCTTAGATATTTAATCCTTGTGACAAGACATTTTATTAGATAGCAAGACCTTTGATCTTGACCTTGGAGTTTGACCTATTTTCAAAAATGTTTAATTTTGGCCATAAATATTGAAGGGTTAGGGCTTCCATACTTCACATATGTATTTTTGTGGCAAGACCTTTCATTGGATACCAATTACCTTAATCTTTTGGCCCTAGATATTTCCTTACTTACGTAAAAGTTTTAACCTTGACCTACTTTCATATTTCAGAATTGTATTTCCAGTGAGTTTGCATTTAAGAAAAGTTTAATCTTCGCTATGTTGCCATACGGGGACATTTGTTTTTCATAAACACATCTTATTTACTTATTAAATACATTTCTTTTAGAAAATCATTAAGGTTCAAGCAACATTTTAATTGAGCGAGCGGAGGGTTTATGAACCTTAAAGTTGTCTGTTGTTTCCTTAGACAACATTTTTTCACATAGTTATCCCCCATCCACACATATGCAACGGGTGCCAAGTAAATCTGGCGTGGGGAGGAGAAGGGGGGGGGTTAAATTGTGATGGCCTTGATGTCAATTATGCTTAGACACAAAACTAGATAGAAGCACCATTCTTACGAGCCTTGTAGATCTAGATACACTTACTTTATTCAATGCCAATCAATGCATCACCTTACCTTCCAGGTATTCACCTCTATTGTGAATTTCGTTATTTCAAATTGTAAGTACTTAGCAACATGTCTAAATAATTTTTTTTTGGGGGGGGCGGTCATTAATCCTATGATTTTTTGAGGACTATACTTCTTGTTTATTTGTGAAGAGATGTGCAAAATTAAAATTACATTCATAATTTTTTTTTCTCTTTTAACTACCAATCACTGCCTCAAATGAAATGAACATAAAACTTTTAAAAGAAAAGCAAGCAAGAATTCTTGACTAGTTCATCTCTTTAATACTAGCTAATTGCATTATGTTATACATATAAAATTACATTCAAATACATGTAATTTTTATAAATAATAAATAAATAATGTCTCATTTTTTAAATTCCTTTTGAGAAAAAAGCATGTCAAAATGTCAACATGCTCAATTTTTTCCAAATCCTTTTCTCTCCCTTGTACTTTCACTTTATGCATCTTTTGGTGTACTTTCATTTTCACTCTAAGCTTCAATATTGGTTAGACCTACTTCTTTTCACAGTGTCAATCACAATGGTTTCTTTTCTTTACCAGTCAAGGAACAGTCAATGAATCAATGAGCCTTTGTTTGTGTCTATTTGTTGGTCCAATAACTTTTGGCTTCTGTCACTGGAATCGGAGGGTGAGTCCTGATTAATTCATTTTGAGATCATGTTCATTGTCAGCCTTCACTTCATCCTGAGTCAGGAGAGGGCAGGAAAACATTATTTTAAAGATGGTCTCACTGACTTTTTTCTCTCTCAACTCACTTCACTGTCTTTGACTGACCAGGCCTCGGACAGCATTAAGTACGTGTGAACTGGCCCCCTCTGTCTTCTGGAGATGTTTCTTCTGATGATAAGTTAGCTCCCCTTTAGTACTAAATCCATGGCCACAGACGGGGCATATAAACAGGGTAGCTAACTCATGCTCCCTCAAGTGGCTCTCATATTTAACTAAATTTCTGTAAAGAAAGATAATACTCTTTTACTGGTCAAAAAGAAATGTGCACTAGCTAAAACTTTTTATAATTTTTTTTTTTCTTATTATGGCTTTAACAGGTCGAGACCACTAGATTTTCTGACATCTGCGTAAATTTGTCTGTAAATTAGCTACCTGTTTAATTTACCCACTGATGAATGAGTCGCAATGCATTATGGGCTACTACTTAGTACAAGTACTAAGTTGTGTTGAAAATAAAAGACAACATGAATTAATCTTGTCCCTTGAAAAATCATTTTCAATTATTTTTTGAGATGTATGAAAGAAATATTTAAAAATATAAGTCTCTGTCGAGACTGAAGCTCTACTGGTTTGTACTTATAGCAAAGGAAGAGGAAAGTAAATAAGCAGTTGGGAATTGAAACTTTACAACAGCAATAAATAGAATAATGATCCTTGATTAAGTCTCTTTATGTTCTTAGTGAACCGATAGTCTACTTGCATGCCGCATATGATTATATTATAATCAGACTAGAACTGTATTTGGAGTAGCATTTTGAGAATATTTAACATAAATTTCTATTTTTAGTAACCAAGGCAATTATATTCAATGAAGTCAAAACCTGATACCCAGTATGCAGAATTGTGTATCTTAGAGTAGTCTACTTGTGTGCCAAGTTATAGTGAAATCAGACCAAAACTGTAGGAGACATAGCATTTTGAAAGAATTTCACAGAAATTTCTATTTTTAGTAACCACGGCAACACCGTTCATTGAAATTAAAAAACGATACACAGAATTATGAACCTCAGAGTAGTCTACTTGTGTGCCAAGTTATAGTGAAATCAGACCAAAACTGTAGGTGAGTAGCATTTTGAAAAAACTTTTACAGACAGACAGCTAGACAGGTAGACAGACAGACACCGGACGCATTACTATCGCATAAGCTCTCCTGGTCTCTGACCAGAAGAGCTAATGATGTATATTTAAAGCAATATGAGCTGCATTTTTGAGAATTTTATTTTGCTGGTAAAATGTGTTACTATGATTAATTTGTATGTAATTTAATCCCTTATGATCAATAGGATCAAAATAAAGTTTTAAAATGTTTCAGAAGAAATGTTTCTGTACAGTCGAAGTTTTATATAAGAAATCATTATTGTACAGGACGACAATAATTCAATTTTGCTTTAATCAAAGCTTATAAAAAGTTCTTCCATCGCAAATATGAATAACAGAAGTTTATAAATGTTCTATTTTTCTGTCATTGAAATAGTTAATTACAAATGCCCAACAAAATTTTTCGATGTCAAACATACAGCTCATATTGCTTTAAATCTTTCATTTCTATAATTTTACATAGATTTCAGCCCCATAAAAATAAAGGTGAGTTATTTTATTTCGTGTGTGGTGCTTCTTGTGAAATTACCAAATAATTAATTCCACACATATATACATTTAGGAATCTATAGTATACATCAGCCTAGACCACTGTGTAAAGAGACATAGGTGCTATGGTGTCGATAAAGATTTGAGAGTTTTTTCCATACGTGATATAGTTTTAGACAGCAGTACAAGGTGCGCAATTATTTTTTAACCCCTCAATATTATCACAATGTTTATATGTACATGTACAAGCAAACGTCAAAGTGTTTGTACAGAATTTGAAGCAACTATAAATCATCTTTAACAACTCCATTATTAAATGTGAGCATGGAGCAGTGTCTTCGGAATATAACATTTTAATTCTGATCTTATAAAGTGAAAAAGAAGCTCTACAGTTTTTTCAGTGACAAAGTAAATATTATGCAGTAATTCAACGAAAATCATGTATTGCTATTGAATCTTATCTCTGCACTGAAAAAAATGTCCCTCAGCAAAGAAAAAGTCTAAATTGGCTATCAGAAGCCACCCCCTTCTCAATTTTATGAAACAACCACATATTCCCCAAAAGGTAATCTTTACTTTGACCTTACTTTTATAAAACTCTGTCACATATTGGGCAGTTAATGGTTCGTTTGTCTACCTTACTTTTTAAAAACTTTGTCATTTATAGGACAGTTAATGGTTCGTTTGTTGACCTTACTTTTCAAAAACTCTGTCATATAAAGGACAGTTAATAGTTTGTTTGTTGACCTTACTTTTCAAAAACTCTGTCACAAATAGGGCAATTAATGGTTTCTTTGTCCCTGTTATGAATGGTAAGATGAATGGCCCTGCTTGCTGCTGAGGAGAATTGTTTGCCACACTGCTCACAGGGAAACTTATCTGTCAATCAAAGGAAAGCTTGTTATCTATTGGCTCTCACAGGGAAACTTATCTGTCAATCAAATGAAAGCTTGTTATCTATTGGCTCTCACAGGGAAAATTATCTGTCAATCAAACGAAAGCTTGTTATCTATTGGCTCTCACAGGGAAACTTATCTGTCAATCAAACGAAAGCTTGCTATTGTTTGGATCTCACTTTTTAAATGGAAACACCTTCACAGAAGAATACAAGATATTTATTGGTTGATTTTAATCTTCCTTGTCAATCAAAAGAATATTAGCTATATATTGGCTGAGTAATTAGAAGGGAAAACCTTCTTTATACAGGATTATTTTTGCCCTTTTACCCAAGCAAACATTTTTGCCCTGCTTTAATTACAAGCAGACATAGTTTTGTTAAAAGGATTATGCAGTGTTTACCCCTGGCAATTTTAAATTAGGCCTCTAGCAATGAGGACGAAAGGGGTGAAGATTTTTCTTTAAACAGTATTCATGAAGACACAGAACAAAAATTGATAATACCTGTTGGGTGTTTATTGGTTTGTTTATTGGTTTGTTTCTCTTTGTTGTGAGAGTTCATGTGAATTGTCCTCCCTGCCTGGCTGGAGAATTCTCTTCCACAATGCTTACATGGGTACTTATCTGTCAATGAAAAAAAAACAACTTATTATTCATTGGCTGAGTTTTTGCAAAGAAACATCCTTTCTGTCAATGAAAAAAATACAAACACAGATATTGCAAATTCAGTGATATAGCCAAGTTATCTTGGATCCCCTGATTATTCATCAAATTCCTTATAATTATGTAACAAAATACGATATAGCCAAGTAATTTCATAGGTCCCAGTGACTTTATTAGAACCAAGTTTTACTGTACTTTATTCTTCAAACAAAATCAGGTGACTATATTCACCTGTGTGGTTCTCCATGTGTATGTCTAGCTGGTGACTATATTTATCGGTGGGATTCTCCATGTGTTTGTCTAGCTGGTGACTATATTTACCGGTGTGATTCTCCATGTGTTTGTCTAGTGACTATATTTACCTGTGTGATTCTCTATGTGTTTGTCTAGCTGGTGACTATATTGACCGGTGTGATTCTCCATGTGTTTGTCTAGGTGGTGACTATATTTATCGGTGTGGTTCTCCATGTGTTTGTCAAGCTGGTGACTATATTTACATGTGTTTGTCTAGGTGGTGACTATATTAACCTGTGTGATTCTCTCTGTGTTTGTTTAGCTGGTGACTATATTAACATATTTTTGTCTATTTGGTGACTATATTTACCTGTGTGATTCTCCATGTGTTTGTCTAGCTAGTAACTATATTTACCGGTGTGATTCTCCATGTTTTTGTCTAGCTGGTGACTATATTTATCTGTGTGATTCTGCATGTGTTTAACTAGCTGGTGACTATATTTACATGTGTTTGTCTAGGTGGTAACTTTATTACCATGTGTTTGTCTAGTGACTATATTTACTGGTGTGATTCTCCATGTGTTTGTCTAGCTGGTGATTATATTTACCTGTGTGATTCTCCATGTGTTTGTCTAGCTATTTACCAGTGTGATTCTCCATGTGTTTGTCTAGCTATTGACTATATTTACAAGTGTGATTTTCCATATGTTTGTCTAGCTGGTGACTATATTTATCTATGTGATTCTCCATGTGTTAGTCTAGTGACTATATTTACCTGTGTGATTCTCCATGTGTTTGTCTAGCTGGTGACAATATTTACCTGTGTGATTCTCCTTGTGTTTGTCTAGCTATTGACTATATTTACCACTGTGATTCTCCATGTGTTTGTCTAGCTGATGACTATATTTACTGGTGTGATTTTCCATGTGTTTGTCTAGCTGGTGACTATATATACATGTGTGTGTCTAGCTGGTGACAATATTTACTTGTGTGGTTCTTCATGCATTTGTCTATTTGGTGACTATATTTACCTGTGTGGTTCTCCATGTGTTTGTCTAGCTGATGACTATATTTACCGCGTGATTCTCCATGTGTTTGTCTTGTGACTATATTTACAGGTGTGATTCTCCATGTGTTTGTCCAGTGACTATATTTACCAGTGTGATTCTCCAAGTGTTTGTCTAAGTGGAGACTATAATCAACGGTGTGATTCTCCATGTGTTTGTCTAGGTGGAAACTATTTTTACCTGTCTAGCTGATGACTATATTTACCGGTGTGATTCTCCATGTGTTTGTCTAGTGACTATATTCACCTGTGTGATTCTCCATGTGTTTTTCTAGTGACTATATTCACTTGTGTGGTTCTCCATGTGTTTGTCTAGCTGGTGACTATATTGACCAGTGTGATTCTCCATGTGTTTGTCTAGCTGGTGACTATATTTACATGTGTTTGTCTAGCGGGTGACTATATTTACCGGTGTGGTTCTCCATGTGTTTGTCTAGCTGGTTTTTGCGGTAGAACCCTTTCCCACACTTGATACAGTAAGACAGCCCCTTCTGAAAGTGCATCCTCATGTGGGTTTGGAAGTTCTTTTCGTGGAGGAATTGTTCATCACATTTAAAACATCTGGAATTAATACATATCAACCTTAAGTGTACATGTATTTTATTTTGAATATTTTATTTATTCTCAAAATATTGTGTGTTTGCTTTCCCATGACTCAAAGTAAAAAAATTAAGATCAATAAGTAGGTGCTGTGTAAAAGTTGTTGACAATGCAGGTTTCAAAAGAAAAAAAAAGATCAATTATATAATTCCTGGAGGTTAACATTTTTTGAGTCAGACAATTTTAGCCAAGAAAGGGCAAACGGCAAACAAACAATTTTTTAAAGATGGCCTAAATCAAGAGTTAACCCCATCCAATAGTTCAATGTCACATTCTCTTGTTGAAGCAGTATGAGTTTTACTGATAAAATCTTCTCCTTACCTTCTGTTAATTTAAGTTAGAATGTACTTACTGAATCTTTCTCTTTGTGTTGTCTGTGGGCTCCTCCTTGTGGGTCCTGAGGTGAACTTTAAGGTAGCTTGCCGCTGTACAGATCCTCCCACAGATAAAACACTGATACTGCTTCTTCTCCAGGTTGTGAGCTCGCTCATGTACCTGTCAAGAGTAAAATTACAGATAAAACACTGATACTGCTTCAGCTCCAGGTTGTGAGCTTGCTCCTGTACCTTTCAGCAATAAAATAACAGATTTCAAGTCAAGTACCAGTGTACCTTATAGCTAGCAACAAGCTCAGTTGTACTTTTGTGTTCTTTAAGGATGAAACTGTGTCTTTTATGTTCTGAAGGGAATTTCAATCATACAGAAGATATTTTTCTGCAGAACTTTGAACCCTTAAAGAAACCTCTAAGGGCCATAAGTTGATTAAAAAATATTAGATTTTAGACTGCATAAATATTTAATTGAAAGAAAGCCATTGATTCCAGTGAGCGTTACCTCTCTTACCATATGGTCAGAGAACCTTAAGGGAATATATTACACTCACCATTAATGTTCCAGCATGTTTGAATTTCTTTCCACAAGTTTTACAGTTGTAGAGCCAAAACTGTCCTGTATCTGAACCAGCCCTTTTCTCTGTTGGTAGAGTCTGTTCTCTCTCGTTCTCTCCATACAAGATTTCTGGAGGAATGCCTGAATTCTCTAGTGCAGCATTAACAATAGCTAGATTCTGTTTCTCTTCTGTGACCTGAGAATGCAGAACATTTTGGTACTCTGAATAACAAGAACTTAAGGTGGATGAACCCTCCCCTGGTTCAGTTTTAACAGTGGTTAAGTTTCTGTAACCTTTGGCGGTGACTCCAGAACGAGGAATATCATACTGATTTTGTGTAAAATTAGAGGAATCATTTTCAGGCTCTTTCTTCAGATTTGTGAAGTGTATACTTTCTTCAATGGCTTCAGGAGTGTCATTTTGGTTTACTAAATAACCAGCACTGAAATTATAGGAATCATCTATAGCCTCACTTTTGATACTAGGGTTTTGACCCTCTATGGTACTGTCAGAATCATTATCTTGTGTTTGTGGAATATCAAACATTTCCATAGCTTCACCCTTTATAAAGGGCTTCTGACCCTCAACAGCATGGTCAATATCGGTAGTTTGTGAATGTGGAATATTATAGGAATAGTCATCCATGGGTTCACTCTTAATAGTGGTAATGATTGGTTCCCTTTCAGGGTCTGGGGTTTGTGGAACATCATCCACATGTTCTGAATCATTATTAGATTCATACATTGGCTCGCTTTTAACAATGGAAGTGTCTAGACCCTCCTCACTGAATTGGGAATCAGTATTTCCCTCTTGTTGTGATGTGCTTATAGAATCATTTGTTAATGTTGATAATCCTGTTGCTGAAGCACAGCCCCTCACCACAGAGTCAGGATTTTGTCCAGTTTGAGAGGAACTTCCAACATAGCTATTCGGAAATGTTGATAAAACATTATTACAAGGTAGTAAACTAGTCTGTAGTGCATGTTGGCTGGTATAATCAGTTGGAGGAGTGGACAGAAGCCTTATGAGAGATCTGTTGTTTTTGACACCTTTTGGTGGAGTGGATGTTACAGGCTTAGGGTGTTGAACAAGAGAGATGATGCTGGTGCTTTTCGCGTCTTTGAATGGATCTGAAGCCATAAGTTTAAAGACTTTGAATTCTTTACCAGGGTTTGGGATGTTTGATATTCCTAGTTTCTGAAAAACTAACTTTGCCTCAGAATGACCAGGCCCTGCAGCAGTATTTCTACTAGACTTACTCAATCCATGCATTTCCTTTTCACCTCTTGAATCTTCTTTCTCATCAGACTCTATCACTGGAACCTCAGGTACCTCATTATGAGGCCCACTTTGACTGTGTGATACCTCTTCAGTACATGCCCTTGTAAATATACTGTTTCTGCTCAACCCAGTGATGTCTTTCTCAGTTTTAACCTCCAATGAAAGGTCCATCTCTCCTTCACTTCCAGTCCCTGGATTACCTGCCTCCGTTTCCTCTCCCCCATTCTTCCGTTTGGTGCTAATCATCCTTTGAATCTCTGATTCCACCACCTTACTAACTAAACTCTTCTTTGTCACCCCTGCCCTGCCCTCCACACCAGCGATCTGACTCAGAATAACCTCACTCTGACCTTCAACGTCCTGCTTGATGACGCTATGTTCCCTTCCCCATTTTCTCTTTCTCACTCTTGTTCCATACACCCTCTTCTCTCTTGCCGGTGAAGACTTTTGTCTTCTTTTATTCTTATCTTGAAGAACCCCTGCTTCCTGCAGAGCTTGTTCTTGAGATTCAGTAGCGATGTCACTCTTTGAAGCACTTGTCTCATGATCTTGAGAATGGGAAGCACTTTCTAGACCTGTTGCATGTAGACCCCCCTCATTAACAGGGAGGTCAATCATGTTACTATTATATATTTCTCCTTCCATTTCTTCAGTCTGTGAGCTGTCTGCATCACTATTAATTTCCTCTTTCTTTATTTTTTGTAGAAGTCCATCACTATTTTCTTCAGTTGAGGCACTGAAAATGCCCGGGGAGTTTGTGTGCTTCATTGTTTCTAAAGACAAGTCAACTTCTCCATCAATGGGAGTGTCTGACCATGCTGAAATAAGAATTGTTGGTTTTCTTTTTAACTGCAAAGAACTGTGACAGTCGTATAAATAACATGCTGTATGTCTACACAATGTACATATTTTTATTCAATTCATTCAATTTAATAGGCCCTAGAATGTTCTATTTTATGACAAAGTCATTTGATATCAAAAGTGGATCTTAAACCATAAAAATATCATTTGTTTTTAAGTAACCAATTCAAATACTTGTAATTTTGGGGACTAGATAAATAAAAATTTAAATGATCACCCACTCTTACAATCTACAATGGTAGAAAAATCTGAAGAACCTGCACTGTATAAAGTGCTCTAGCAGAATATATATGAGTACAAGTATAGGTGTTGTTTCAACTCACCATTATCATCAACACTGTCAGATGGATACAGACAGGGTCTACAGTCATGTGAGTCAAACTCCTCCTCAGTCACATACAGGTGTCTACAGGAGCAGCACTGGTACAGCCTCCGAGGTGTACAGATGTGTGACAGGTAATCCAGGTAGGAAGTAAAGGTGTCGCTACACCGAGTACAGTGGTAAGGATCCAGGACTGTGCCTGTGGACTCACAGGTACACATATGAATAAACTGCTTGTCTGTAAAAAGGACAGATGAAATACATGTAAGGTGTCCATACACTTGTTACATGCAAAAGGGGAAAACATCATTGTAAATTTTTGTCCAGTGTACATAAAGCTTGCTTTTTATAGGCATTTTTTTTCAAGAAACATATGGGTATTAGGAATGTTAGGATTTTAATTCAATTAATATTTCATAATGAATGATTATAATTAGTCCTCTCAATCCATAGAGACTGTTAAGCTTGGATATTGGAGGAATGCATTTAAAAATGTTTCTTTCCCTGATTTTTTTTTGTTGCTTGAATCAAAGTAAAATAAATATACTCCTTTTTGTAAAACTTGTTTAATTGTTTATTTATTTTTTAAGCACTTTTAAACCTCTATATTGGACTTTTATCTTTACTTAACATCATGTACATACCTAGATGCCAGTTTCCATCAATTTTCCATATTTGTTTCTTTCCCCTGAACAGATCCTGGTCATCCATTGATTATGAGTAAGATACTGCACTCTACTCTCTAGCTACCTTCCGTTGTTTGCTCACTTAGTTGTACAGCTGAGTTGTAGGTGTAAAGATGTTTTTTTTTGTGTAATTATAATCAGGGAAAAATAACCTCATATTCCATGGCCAGCTGTAAAAGGACCCAGTTAAATTGAATGAATGCAGACAGAATCATGCAGATTTATAAACACTAAAGTTTTAGATCTTTATTCAATATTGATAAATAAAGGTGTATAAATCAATAGGAAATAACCTTTCCATGCAACTCTTTATTGAACAGTAAAACTTATAATTTATAATCTTTGCAGAGACACTAGAGCAAAAAAATTTTATAGCGAGTGCAGCGCCAGCGTCGCAAAGCGATGCTCGTCACTGTGAGCTCTTAAAGCAACGCCTGTGTGAAGAGAAAATTCGGACTACTGCACATTCATTCAATAGAATTTTTTTACGCAGTTATTTGGACCCACAATGCAACACTTTGTTTTAGCTACGCTTTGAAAGAATAACAGCAAATGTTTAACAAACAGTTTACTTGCCTTGATTTAATATATACATATTGAAGTTAAATAGTAAACGAAACGTTCTTCATTAACTTTCAGCACTGTTCTGGTTTTTCTTGGTATTGCAACTTACATACAACGTCATGTGACGTCAGAGTCTAGACGTGTGGTTTGCTGAGCCCGATCTAAATTAAAACAATAGAAGAGTTTGCGCTCCCTCTAACGGTCGCACCGTCAACATATTAGTTTCTCCAATTTTTAGAAAATAACACTTCAATTTAAGAAAAAGTGAGACAATTTAGCTAAATCAAGCTATTCTGAATGGCTTAATAAATATACATAAAGCTAAATCAAGAAATTGTTCTGGACCTGACTAAGACTATATTTTTTTAGTAATTCACTAAATTATTCAGTCATGATTTTTCAAAAAATAAAAAAATAATTAAAATTTTAAGGTCTAATTATGAATGCTAAAACACATTTCCAAATGAAAATTGTCAAAGACCGCTATATTGGAAAAGCACTGAATGTAAACACTGCGCCCTAATTTTACAAGGTCGTAAAAGTAGGTCAGATGGCTGCGAAAACATCTAACCGCAGTATGAAGTCAGTTCAACATGGATTCTTGATTTTTATAAATTTCTGGGGTTTAATAGTAACATACCTGTTTATTTTATTTATAACAACTTGTGTCCTGCCCCCAGATAGCCCCAAAAATCTTATAAAATTGGCTGCTTTGTGGAGCTTTCCATCTTTAGTAAACACTCAGTTTCCTACCTTCGTGCACTGAAGAGCTCTTTTGAGGAGCGGATCTAATTTGACTCCAAAGATTGATTTTACTCCAAAGGTATATCTATTATAGCTGTTTGCACAAAAATAACT
Source organism: Saccostrea glomerata (assembly GCA_003671525.1). NCBI lineage: Eukaryota > Metazoa > Mollusca > Bivalvia > Ostreida > Ostreidae > Saccostrea > Saccostrea glomerata. The sequence goes on along the minus strand of PRKT01000208.1, from coordinate 324,910 downwards.
TAGTATTATATTGAAGATTTAAGTTCAACATGTTTAAGATATAGAAAATGAAATATGCCCACATATTATCAAATTTGAGAAATAAATTCCTTTAATGATACTTGATAACTAGCTTGGTCAAATAAAGTGTTCTGGGGCATAATTTGAAAGCAAACAAAATGAAAAAAAATCTTATTCTTTACTGTCATTTTCCAATGAAAAATTAAGAAAAGCAGTCGTGAATATGGGAGTTTTATTCCATATCAGAACAAAGAAAATGTACTTTGCCGCACTTTACGACTCTAATAGAAATATTTAGAATATTATTTTCATGGAATTCAATTTGAAATTACATGAAAAGTAGTCCCGATATCTAAATTTAATTTAATATTATTTTAAAGAAGAGGCTATGAACATATAAATTACCGTTTTCTGAAAGACTGTAGGCAATCTGGATACATCTTTGTCTGATATGAAAAAAAAAATCCCACATTCATGACTAGATGCTTTGCTTAATTTTCCATTGGAAATGACAGTTTAAAATATGAAAATATTTTCATCTTGTTTACCAACAAATTATATCCCGAAACACCTTATTTGATGATGATCTAGCTAATAAAGTTATAAAGCACCATTATCAGAATTAAATTCTTAAGTTGATATATCTGTAGGTACCTTTTATTTACTAGATCTTGACCTTAAACATGAATGAAAAACTATTTTTAGAATTTAGTAAAATATATCATAAAGGTTTAAATATTAATTCTACCCTGCCTTACGTATAGTTCGTTTTCAACACCCGTTAGACAGACAACACCCTTGTATGGTATAGTTTCGGGGCACCACATAGTAAAAACGATTTACTCACAAATAAGTTGATGTTACAGGGATTTAAACAACTCTCTTTCATTATAAAGTCTGCATTTGTTTTTTAATCCATTGCTTTATTAACATCAGAACATTTTACAAGATGCACTTGCCAAAAACAGCAAATGTCTGCAGCTGAAAAGAGCCAAAAATTTACAAAAATGAAGACAAAGACAATTTTATATGCCATTTTCTAAAATATTAGTGATCTTGTTGTTCAAATTCTTATTCGGGAAGGCAGTTCAATTTCTGGAGGAGTCTAAAAAGAAATTTCAGGAATCCAATACATTCAATTTCTTTATGACAGCGTCCAAACCCACACGCCATGAAGAGTGAAGGAGCTCTCGAGTTTTGTCCAGTAAATCATAGGATTACTATTTACTATTTTAGTGAAGCAGACTAAATTATTGAAAAGTGTCTTTTGCTTCTTTCCGAGCACCAATAAGGACATTATTTATTGAACAGCCCTCGTATATATGGCGAAATGGGAAACCGAGTTGTCTTTTCAGCTTTTTTTACTCAAAGTGAAATTGTAATAATGTACGATTTAAATGTATAAGTTCTATTCTTGTTTCCTTTCAGAGAAACTATTAAGGTAAGGTTTGCGTCTCCCTCCAACTCATATTTTTTTAAATATGCACACATGCTATATATCAATTTATTCAGGGAGATTAGCTTCATTATTTAATATGATTTTCAAAGATATTGCCCGTCTCATTTTTTGAGTAAAAGACGCCAAATTTAACGTATTTCATATTTCACCTCGAATATTATTTTCATTGAAAAAATTGATTTATTTTATAGATTATCAAACTTTTATTATCAAAATGACCGGAATTAGTATGATTCATGCTTCTATTATTTAAACGTTTCATTTTCCTTTATCAAAAATGTGAAAATTTGGGTAAAAAATGAGATTTTTAAATTTTCCTTGATAAAGTGAAACCGTTGCCATGGCAACAAAAATATAAAAACCAACGTTTTACATATCTACCGATTCCATCAAAATCTATGAAGTTATTAATTTGATCATTTTCATTAATTTGAACTAAAAAAATATGTATGTCCCCAATATTATTTCCATGGAAACAGGGGCTATATTATAGGTTCGAAAGATAAAAATCAGACTTTTTCTACAATTTTAAAGACAACATTGATATCACCTTGTCATGGTGAATGTTAAAGACTAAATGTTATTTTTTATATTATTTTTAGGCATAAATTGGCCAAAAATATTCAAAATAAAACTCCTCCTGTGCTACATGATGGTCTAAAAATTTATTCCATGGAAGAACTCTAGTATTTATGGCAATCTTTACATCTGAATATTCTGATGAAATTGTCCATGAATTATACTGCAACACCTTTAGAAGTACATGTATATGTATATAAACATACTTCAAAACATGTTGCAACTAAACCAATTAAAAGCCTATGAATTTGACCTCATGCTGATTAGTTATTCCAACATGTAGACGTAAGTAACTTACAGACATCTTTGTAGCAAAATATCTTTATTCAGTTATGGTTGGTGACTGTCATTATACATGTATGCCATTTTTTGAGTGAAATGTTGTAAGCATTGCATCCACGAAGCTGCTGTTTTTATTATCAAATTATTTCTTTACTTGGAAGAGTAGAAATGCTATCTTTAAAGTAATGTTTGTTTGCCCTCTCTTGACTCAGGGTAAAATTATTGGGTCAGTAGGTGAGAAAATCTTCAACAACATTTTTTAAGGGGGATCAGAGCAATAAAAAGAAAAAAATACTGCCCTGCATTGAAAAAAAAGTTTTCAGTCTGGTCATTTTAGTCAGTCGGTCTGGAGAGGCTGACAACCAAACTATTTTTTAAAGATGGCCTATTTCTACACTTCATGGACATTAGCTCAATCATTGGATTAGATAGTCTTAGAATCTAAATTGAAATATCAGACAGAACAAAATAAAGATGAATTCTAAGTGACATCAATTCATACTTTAATAAGTTTACAGAGTACTTCTGATTTCAGAGAAAATGCAAATTCTGCAAAATGACATAACACTGTCATTATGATAAATATTTGTCAAGAACAGGTAAAAAGAAACAATGCTACAGTGATAGATATTTTTCCTTGATATCCATGAAATAATAGTTTAAATATAACAAAATTATCTGCTTTTTAAAATCAAAATACATGAAAAAAAATTAAAAGATTATAAATGTAAACAATTTTAAAATAAACTACATGTATTTGTGAAAAAATTTTTATTTTATTAAATTACTAAATTGGTCTTATCATTCCTACTAAATTAACAACCTTACAATTGCCAAGTGTCATGTTTTAAACTGTTACTGTAACAGTAGATATAATTATACATGTTCATTGCAGCTTTATATACAAAACTCGTCAGTTTTCAGAAATACTTATTTGAGCTTATTAGGTCCTGGTAAGAACAAACTTTAATGAATAAAAATATTATTTTAAATTGTTCATGTATTAATTTCCTTGCAATTTTACAAACCCTTTTAAGAAATTTGTTACATGTAAGTATAGACAAAAGCAACCTTCAATTAATACCTATGTAGTATACATTTATTTTACTGAAAACAAATTCAAAGATGGACAAGCAGAGCATGAACTGCAATCATCGCATAATGATACACATCTTTTCTAAATATATGGAAAACAGCATGTATTTACTAGATAAGGATGTTGTTGAACATTAAATTTTCTTCTATAATCTATAGACATATAAAAATATGCATTGGGTATAACAAGTCAGAAGTTCTTCTCCAAATCTCCATTGATTTTGCCATGTCTGGCTCAACATCTTAGCTTGATCCATCCAACTTTCTTTAATATTCTTGAGCTGATTTTGGATGACCTCTACTTTGATTGATGGCACAAATCTTTTTAGGAAACACTGAAGTACTTTTTTTGGTTCTTATCTATTCCAATTAATGACCCATGATCTGAAATCACATGTGTTCATTTTTAAAATAACATTTAAGGAATTGCATTTTTTGAAAAGCATAAGGAATTGCACTGAGTTTCATTCACTCAATGGAATGAATAAATTTCCAATATAATGAATGAAGAATCAATATGAAATTATTGTAAAATTTACAGATTGAATTAGTGAAATTCAAATGCTTGATCAAGAAAATTAATGTTCTTGTCATGCACAATCTGTATCTCTTTTTCATTATTTAGAAAATGGGATATTAATTAAAATCAAACCTCATTTAAAAAGGTAACTTGAACAATTGTATACCTGTTCTGAGGCTTAACATGTTAAACAGCAAGGATTTTATTTTTCATAATTTCTTGAATGAATGCATTTTTTAATTTTTTGGAAATGTTGGGATATTAGTCACATCCTGGCATCCTTGTACCGTTTATTCATCGTTTTTAGTCAGTAGATCATTCATAACTTTCAGTAAAATGAATTGTTAAATAATTACCTGATGAAAATACTATCAACAATCAACTGTCAACATCATCATTGGACATGGTCAAATGCACCGTGATTTTTCTTCCCGGTTCGGACTGCATATAGCATAATACTTTACAGGATACTCTCAGGTTTTTTTCTTTTTTCCTTCCCATTCTCACTTAAAATTTTAGTGTAGTGGGGAAGCGAGAAACACACATCAGCACAATGCGTCAATGACTTTCTTCTGATCGGAATTGCCGTGCAACTTGCCACGTTTCGTATCGAAAATAAACAAGTCCTCCTTTATCGGTTCATCCACATGCATCACGCTACTCTCAAAGGCTTCTAAGATTCCTATGCTTTGATTTGTTATAAGACTTTCTCCTGAAAACGTCCTTCGTTTTTAGTCCTAACATTAAGTGACAACAAACATCAAGTATGACAGAGGAAATTCGTTACGGAGATGCTTAGCATCGCTGGTTTAAATTTGCCTGTTTCAAACGCTTTGGTGATTTGCAAGAGTTATCTCCCTGTTAACGCAAACCTTACCTTAAAACACTGATCGAAGTTTGAGCATCTTTTTCACATATAATTACTGATTTCTCAAAGACACCACACAGAAGTCATTTCTTTTCTAAATATAATTTATTACACATGACATCTATGCAATCTTCATTACAAATATGAATTCCAAAGACAAGCAACTCACCACTGTTAATAACTTTTAAGAAAATTTGACAAAACACATCGTAATTTTTTTTTATTAAAGAATTAGGACACATAAGGTTTATTTTCGACAAAAAAGCATGGGCGTAAATTAATTTTTTAATGGTTTTATTGACATTCTGTCATAAATTAACACCATCATAATTTCGGAGGTACATGTAACAAAAGAGAAAATCCGACTGAAATTCTCCATAGTTTCTTGCAAAATACCCCTAAATAATTCCAAACAGAACAGAGTGTAAGTAGTTTTTTTCATGTACATTTGTAAATCCATTTCCAGAGGTTTCTTTGTTTAGAAATTAGGAAATCTATTTTGGTTTTGAAATCATTATGCTAATGCAGTTATATTTGAGAAAAAATAAACTTGTACAGAGTTATGACAGTTTATTAAATACATGTATAAGCAAAATTAAAGAAACGACATACAAACAAGTATTTTTACGTAAATGCACTCAGTGCAATTATACAGTTGCATGTTGTACTTCATGCAAAGGAAATATGGGTACCTGCGAATTTCATAAAAATGAAATATGTGTTTTCTTGAAAAAAAAGGTGGAGAGAGAGAAAGAGAGAGATACTTGAAGTCCAGTATGTATATTTGAAACAAATTAAGCAATACAATGTAACAACAAAAGATCACCCGTATTGAATGCTTCGCCCCGTGATTTATTTTCGTATACATGTGAGTATAACATATTTTTTTCCAATAAGTAATATGACAACAGCTTAGAATTGTCAATTTCAGACCTTAAATTATTGATTTTTTGTTACTTAGAAAGACATGGTCTTTAAAATGTTGCCGATACACTCTGATACAGTATATATATAAGGATACAGGAAGAAAAAAAGTACATTAATTTCAACATGTACATATAATTAAAACATCCAATATGGACGAGATTTAGATACAATGAAACCTTATTAGAAGCGCTAGCCTATCCATATCTTGAAGAACGAAAAAAAAAACTGCAGTTCATTTACATTTTCAAACAGCTATACAGTACTCATTTCCGCTACAAAGTAGGCTAGTATATGTTATATTGTTGGTATAGAATTCCTCATCCATCAGCAAACGCATTATGCATTGGAAGATATAATATATAAAATTCTAAGTAATTTTATTGCAGGCGAGATGAATTATGTTTAATAGACCTACGCCGGTTTTTATATTGAATGTTAAAAGAAAATGTATTATCGCATGCGGATTTTTATGTGTATCTGTGTAATTACTTGTAATTGCCTTTGTTCTTATTTACAGGATTGTAAGTTTTGAATTTACTATTTAAGGAATATACTAGTAAAACCTGATAACCAAACTTTACATGTCAAAATAGGATGTAGCGGTATAATGAGCACCCGAAAATTTAGGCGAAAAATAGCTGTAATGAAATGGAATAATTTGCATTGTTATATTTAATCTATTGACTGTGTTCTCGGGCAAAATGTGTTTTGTCGACCCTCGAACCAGACTGTCTGCCTTCGAAGCCTAACGGCCTCAGGTAAACAGTTTGGTTTTGGGGTCTGACAATGTGTTGCCATAGAACTTAGTCAATAAATGTACAATGTTGCGGCAAAATTTTACTCCGAAAAAAGAGAACAAATATACCTCGAAGGATACAGAGCAGGTATAAATCTGATATAAGAGTCAAAAGAAATGCTTGCACATGTGCTGTCAACGAAGCTTCCGTATGAATTTCATACACCATATACAAAGGTCATAGGTCATACATGTAGTAAGTTAAGACTCCGATGGAACAAAATGAATTGTTGCCGATTTAATATTATGGTAAACGCAGACTTTATCAAAGTGAATTGATAAGGTCAACATATTTTGAAGAAAAAAAATTGTAGCCAAGGATTTTAGAAAATGAATATATATTTTGCATTTTCAGAGGAAAATACACCTCATTGAACAAAAAAGAAAAAAAAAACAATAACATGTATTGATAGAATAAATTCAATTGATTGCCTGTGGGTGAATGACAAAATAATATTTGAAGCCTCCAACTCTTAAGTATCCTTAGACCCATAATGCATGCATCAAGTGACATAATTTGACGATTTTTTTAGACATTAAGGACTGAAAATAATTTCAAAATAGCTATAGAATACCGTAAGTGTATCACGATGACCTACTTTTTGATTGAAATTTTCTGAGGATTGAAGAAGCATTAATTGACAAAGATTGGTGATTCTAAGCCACTAAGTACGTGATAACCCAAGATGCATCAACTAGCAAAGTTTAACAATTCTAGGTCAATACTAGTAAGTACCCAAGATACTTAAATATAGCCATACAATGTTAAAAGTAGGTCACCGTGACATACTTTTTGGTCGACATTCTCCGAAAACCAAAGGCGCATCAACTGACAAAGTTTGATGATTCTAAGCCAAAAGTATCCGAGATAATTAAATACAGCCATAAAATGTCAAATGTAGGTCATCATGACATACTTTTTGGTCATCATTCTTCGAAACCCAAAGCTTCATCAACTGAGAAAGTTTGATGATTCTAAGTAAATAGATACCAAAGATACTCAAACATTGCCTTAAAATGTCATAAGAAAGTCAACGTGACCTAAATTTTGTTTGGTCGACGTTTTCCTAAGACCCAAGATGCATCAACTGACAAAGTTTGATGATCATAGGTCTGAAAGTTTTCAAAATATGCCTTTTAAACAATTTGAAAACAAATACCTGCAATATTTAAAAAGTAGGTCACAGTGATCTACTTTTTATAGATATGTTTTAAGGCTCCAAGATGCATAAGCTTACAAGACTTGATGATTCTGAACATTTCAGTTTCTGAAATAATGACCTACTTTAAAGTTGATGTTGTTTAAGGACCCAAGATGTATCAACTGACAAAGTTTGATGATAATAGGCCTTGACGTGCCTAAAATATGCCTCAAAATCAAAAACAAACACCTGCAAAAAAGTAGGTCACCGTTACCTAATTTTGAGTTAACATGATGTGAAGTCCTTAATCTTATCGTAAGCCAAATATCAATGCCTTTATTTACCTTAAATTTTGGTCAACTTTGAAGTGAATTTTAGACCACGCCCTTTGCTGAAGGGTGATGCCTTGAACAGTTTGTTATCTTCAACGTATCCTGATCCTTGTTTGTAAGTTTGGTGAAAATCTTACTGTTTGTTCTAGAGAAGATTTTTTAGCAACTGAAAATACATTTAGTTTTATTTTCCTGATTGCCTCCCTTTGTTTAAGAGTCCCAACCCAAGTTTTAGTAACAATGGTAGCCCTTACGTCAAGTATACCCTATGACTAATTTGAAAATGATTGACAAAGAGGTTCTTGAGTTATGACCCATATTCTGAAAAATTTTTACACACACCGCACAAATGACCATAGCATTAGCTCTTTGAGCTAATAAAATTTGAAAGTTTGTGAAACAGTTACTTCTATCAAGTGATGAATCTTTTAGCAAGTAATATCCTGTCTTGCAGTTTGTATAAAGAGAATAGAGAAAGCATCTGATACTAGTATTTAAAATACATGAAATAGTAGTATCCAGTCATACATGTACAAACAAGGTCCGTTCAAGCTATTTTTTGTTTCTTCTTAGCAACAGAAGAAAGTCTTTGCCATTTCCATATTTAAAAACTAAGCATTTCTATTAAAAAACCTAAGTGGTCCCCTACCTTTCCTTTGAAACGGAACGTTGGAATCAATTACATTATTTTGCAGAGCATTTTGATTATTTGCACCGCTAAGTCTTAAATCTGGCATTCTGCCCCTGGGATTAGGATAATTTTGCTGCATATTGGGGGAGGGAGGAGGAGGGGCGCTTAGAATGTCCCTCAAACTCTGAAGAATCTCATTTCTATTGGGGTCGCTGTTTATTCTATTAAATTGGCGTGGAGTAAGGGGGAGCACTCTGGCCTGTCTGTCTTTATAGTTAACAACAACATTGGATAACATTGGCTGATGTAGAGTCACCCCCGTGTGTCGTCTGCTGTTGAAGGCGTCTGGCGCGGGCTTCTGGTCGTAAATGTTATTATTAGACTCTAGTAAACCCTGTACACCTGGTAATATTTGGTTCAGGACAGACAACGGGATCTGGTCCAGAATCGAGGACGAAATAACACGTGACTGAATATTTGGTAGTTTCGCAATCTTTTCTCTGGTGGGCAGCAATATGGTCCGTGTATCATTTTTATTGTTTTTAGAACTAACATCCTGTGACGGTTTCCTAATATCTGGTTTTCGTATCACCATGGGCTCTGGTGTTGTGGTGGTAGTTTTAATGATTTTGGTCATTTCTTTCGGAATCTTATTCTTGTTTCTTTTCTTTTGGAGCTTTTTCTTTCTTGGACGTTTGTTCCTCTTTGTTTGAGCTGGGAAGTTGTCTTCGTTTAAGACTTGTGGTGAAGTTGATTGCGCTTGACGTTCTCTGAGTTTGTCCAAGAAGTCGCCGGGTAGAAAATCAAGGTCAAGGGCGCTGATTACTACAATCAATTAATATTGCTCCGTGACAAGGAATAGCTAGAAGATCATGCATGGGGCACACTACAGGGAAATGAGGAAGGACACTAGTAACTAAAACAAGCTAAAATAACCAATCAATATTGCTTCTGGTTACTATAGTGTACCAATAAATTCTGATTTTGGGTCGTCAGAATCATCCAATCAATATTGTTTCCGGTCACTACAAGCAACCAATCAGTATTGGCCTTCTCACTTCAATCAACCAATCAAAATTGCGTCTGGTTACTGCAATCAATTAACCAATCAATATTGTTTGATGGCGACAAAATATATGTCGGGAATCCGTGGACTAAACTACAGGGAAGTGACGAATTGTAAACAAAATAGCGCACTCTAGGTATAGACACCTCCTCTCTCACGACCACTGCGCATCAAGAAATAGCATGCATATGCATGAGAAAATACGAAAATATCAACCTCTTCGTTATAATTACACTTTTTATTTCTAGAATAATTTAAAGCGTACAATAACAAAACAAAGCATATTTTTTCCAGCGAAACTGCACTTGAATTTTGAACATTCAATTATCAAAATAAAAATAGCAGTCAGTACGATTTTTTAAGATGCCACGACCTGATATTAGTGCGCAGGATAAAGTTTTGAATGCGCAAAGCAAGTTATAATGTTCATTGTATATTTTTGAAAACGCATCATGCATTTTGGCACCTAGGGGGAAAACACTGGTATATTGCACACTGTCTACAGTACATACATATATACACTAAAAACACCTGCTAACCGATGGGAGGTTGAAAAACTATGTTGTTCGGTAGGTTAAGGTTTGTTAACCTCTCACAAAGGGAGACTACTTCCCGGGGAATGTTCCTCCAATTAAAAGTCTCTCTAAGGGGTGAAGACCTTAAACCAAAATAAACATGTTAACATTAAAACACGTTATTATTAAGGATCATCTACTTTCTGGTCAAACAAAGTATAAAACAATAAAATATTTCTTATACAATTTTATTCTAACGATTATGATTCATCAAAAGAAATCTAACTTATCAGTGTAAAATACAAATAATTTCAAAATTAAGATAAATTCGATAAAAATAATGGCATTTTGTCTTCACAGTTTTATAAAGAAAACGAGTAAAAATTGTTTATTAAAGAAAGAGTTATCTCTCTTACAAGAGAGTCAATGAACCTTTAATGAAAATTGATTCACACATTTAATTCCATCTAGTCAATTTCATCAATAATAATTATTATACCGGTATGCAACGAATTTAAGTCTTCCGACAAAAAGAAATGGAAATATTATGCTATTTTTTCTCAAAAAAAAAAACAAACAAAAAAAACATCCAATAATTTCCGAAACAGATTTTTCTGCGTACAAATTCTTGAAAAGAGTTTATAACAAATTGTATATCTTACCTTCAGACGCAAAAGTGTCAAAAGGAGATATAGGGGCCGTCATAAGATGAAGGGGTTGAGGTATCCGCCTTATTTCACAAATTGATGTGACGTCACGTCCTCGTGTTTTAAAAATAGGGTCACATGAGTCGCACGAGCGCCTTGGAGAAAAACAAAATTTTGATATATATGTAATGTTACATATGTAATAAAATGTTTATATATTATTAAATGAAACATATGGGGACAACGAAAAGTATCCAAGTTCAAAAGTCCATAAAACAATACAAAACAGGAGCAAAGCAAACACGGATCCCAAAAACATCAGAGATGGGATCAGATGTCATGGATGAGTGAGCACCCCCTGCTGACCGGTCACACCCGTCGTGTGCTCCTTGTCATGATCGGGAAATAACGGAGAAATTCTTTGTCAATTCAGTGTATGAATAATAGACTAACAATTTGTATGGAAAAAGTCAGTCAGCATTTGACTCAATGATAAATTTATTTTGCTAACAAGGTCATTGTATCGACCATAAAACTTACGAAGTGATGACTTTAAAAAAGACATCTTATATTCTTGTTTCATCGACTTGTTTGTCAATAATTACCTCGTTTAAGAAATATGATATTTCAATTGATTAACCATTTAACCATCATGACAATAATTTGAAAATGCTTTTTATCATGTTCATATTAAAGACTACAAGAAATCAAAATGCATGTTATACATTTTGTGTTTTACCCTCTATAAAAGATTAAGGGATACTATTCTCTTCAGAGAAGTGGACAGGATTTCACCCACATTCACAGATAAAAGCTTGTCCCCTTTTCTAAAGAGAATAAAAGGATACTGCTATTAGTAAATGAAAGAATTTTTATGGTGATACTTACTCGCACTGTACCCCGGCTATATTAGAGCAGTCCCAGGTGGCACATGGATCAGGGTTACACTGGGCCTGGACTCTACCACTGGGACACAGAACGGCTGGGGCTATAGGATACAGACGTTATCAGGGTCTTGTCTTATATGTATTTATATTCAGTATAAAATATAAATTCTGTATATTAACAATTGATTTTATATGATGCACATTTTCTTTTACAGCTTTTATAATGTATCTTATGCAAATTTACTTTAAATGTTCCTATTACATGGTTTTATGAGTTACTTTTTATTCTCACATGCCATTTATATTTTTTCCTTATCTATCTTAAATTGATTGATTTACAAAAAATTATACAAATGGCAATGTGAAAGCACATCTCTCATTTATCATGAATATAATCCATACATGCACGATCTATTGAACACTAAAACTTGAGAACTAATTTAAATAATGCTGTAAAATCACTTATTTTCGTGACATGCTTTTGTACTTTGAAGCAAAACTAAACGGGATAATACTTTCCAGATTTGCAAAATGCTGCAGCAGGTAGTATGAACATTTTGTGAGTAATCTGAATTTATGGATTTTCTTATTCCATGAAAAGCAACAAAAATCAAAATCACGAAAAAGTGATTTTACAGTGAAATAAAACTTGAAAAAAGGGAAATATGTATGAAATACAGAATATTATACTACAGAGGAAAATCATACAATCATCGTTATATCGATCGAAACCAGAAAAACTTCTTGAGATAGCTGATGAATCTGAATACGAATGTAACAATATGACATATTTTAACATTCTCTGATCTTCCAGTCATTGGTGATCGAGATAACGAAATTCAACTGTACGAATCTTAAACTACATATACATGAATGTACGTATAAACTGTGGAATCTTTTCAATTCGTAAGGGTTAAAAATTTGGAAAGCAAATTTTTGTTGTTTTGCGTAATCTAATTTCTTGAGGTACTTGTATACATACAAAATATTTAACATTTTGACAAAATATAGTTGTTCGTGGGAAAATGAATTCGTGGAGAAGGATGACATGAAAAATCAAATATTGGTCCCCCCCCCCACAAACATTGGTGATTCCGCAGTAAGAAATAAATCTTAAGGTTTCGTCAAAGGTCAACATGTCCAGAAATGTATTTTAGCAATAGCTCCAAAACTATGTGAGGTATAAAGTCAAAACTTTTATAGTTTATAAATATATCATTGAAGAACAGATGGAGAGTAAATTTTTTTAAAAAGTGTTTTTTGAAAAAAATTTTGTCAAAAAATGTGCAAATCTAAAGAAAAATGCACCTGCATAATTCTGTCTTTTTGTTGAAAGCCATTATTGCAGAAATAATATATGTTTATCAATGAAGGGCAATTGGATGTGAATGGTCTCGGAAAGGCTGTTATTGAAAGTATAATATATTGTATAAAGACAAGACCCCTACAATATCCGCCATTTGCATTGCACTTTCAGTTTCAAGTATTAATATTTGGACAAAATAAACAGGGAAAACAACTAACCAAAGGATATCGAACTCCAACTTGCCCTTCATTAATAAACATATATTTTTTTCTGCAATGATAATTTCACTAAAAGCACCGCATTAATTAGGTGTATTTATTTAAAATAAATGCATTTTTTGAAATAATTTTTCTCGATAAATAATTTTTTCTAAGTATTTTTTATCAAGTGAGTCCTTCTATCTGTTAATCAACAATAAATTTATAAACTGTAAAAGTTTTAACTTAATAAACCACATAGTTTTGAAGCTATTGTAAAAATAATTTTTTGGACATGTTGACCTTTGATGAAACCTTAATATCTTAACTACATGCATTACAAAACTGCATCTAAGAACACTGTAAGAACTACGAAGTTATTCTAAGTGAGGGATTGATGTTATTAATGAATATCATATCAATGATGGATCATTCTCATTAATATACTGCGTGTAATCTTACAAACCATAATTACTGCAAACGTTGATTAATGGCAGAATTCATAGGCCATTAAAATAGGAACGAACTAACTCTTCCACCATTTATAACTTGGAAACATAAACCAACATAATACCAGAAATATATCATTATATTACCACAAATATGTGAGAAAAATACATTATTCTTGAATATTTTGTGTTTTCAACAATTTTTATCAAAATGGAAATTAAAAGAAATTTTACGCATTCAAAATAAAAGCTGCCAAGGTACATGAAATTTTTCTATCTATCTTTAACATGTATAAATAATATCCTTATTTTTACAAAATGTCAAACCTTAGAATGAAATAAACACACACTTCTGAAAAAAAGAAATCAGTAACAAACATGGTACACGTTGAAATAATTTTCAAACAATACTATTCTCCGGATTTATGACTACCTTATCTATGAGAGGGAAGGGAGCAAATCCTAAAAAGCAGCTGGAGAGAGAGAGAAAATGAGAGAGAGATCTTTAATAAATTGACGAAGGGAAAACAGAAGTCAATTTGTCAAACACTTAAGTTGTTAGTTGCCCTTTTCGTCTTACGTCAGTGAAACATCTATATGAAACAGAATTGTCATTCTCTGTCTAACACTTCAAGTTCACACGTATATCATTCTATATGTCGTCCGCTTATCTTTGCACCAACGTCTACAATATTGATTAAGGAGTTTCGAAACTACTCACAGTTATAGAACTACAATAAAAGAAGAGAGGATGTATAAAACGATGAGTAAATGAATGTCTCTACAACATTCCAGGAAAAGTTACTAGTAGATTAACCAGGGAACCTGTAATGGTAATGTTAATTCCCAGGGAACCTGTAATGGTGATATTATTGTACAAAGGGAACCACTAGTGGCGGGAACATCTATAGGGATTTTTACCGATATAGTTTTTGTCTACTCTAACCTTCGGTGGCACTGAGGAATTGTGAGAAGGCATCGGTGGTGGAAAAAGGAGGAATGGTGGAAAAACCTAGTGATGGAAATATAGTGTGCTGTATAAAGTGAAAGTAAAATGTGCTGTTTTGTCTAGTTGTTCATGAAAGGATTGATTGATTGTATATTGTTTTAACGTCCCTCTTGAGAATTTTTCACTCATATGGAGACGTCACCGTATGCCGGTGAAGGGCTTCAAATTTCGACCTATACTCGGCACTCAGGGCCATTGAGCAGTGAGGGTTCTTTATCGTGCCAGCGCCTACCGTGACACGGGACCTACGTTTTTTGAGGTCATATCCGAAAGACCCGTGACTTTCACTTCTAGTGCCGAGCGCTTGGCGAAGGAACAGTCACTACCTTTGTTTACGTCTTAGGTATGACGCGGCGCCGCGAACGAGAATCGAACCCGGGCCTCCCGATCACGAAGCGAACGCTCTACCACTAGGCTACCGTGACCGGTGTTCATGAAAGGAAGAATGAGAGATACGTGTAAGCTGGCGGTGTAATCATGAAAAGGGATAAAAATTCTTATTTCAAAGAAGAAAAGCAATATTTTCTTACTAAAACGGATATTTTGTCAATCGGATATCTATCAAGAAAATGTGAAGAAAATCTCATCATGAATTCTATGTGAATTCTAATTGAAATTTAAGTAAATTCTAAGTGCAGTGGTTTTAATTACTAATTGTAATCATGAGGTACCTCCAGAAAATGTGTCCCTCTCAGCTGGAAAAAGACTGCCTGCTGAAACATTGAGATTTGAGATAAAAATCGAACACATTAAAGAAGCAAACGAAAAAGCATCACTGAAGCACAAATAACACATAAACATGTATGTATAAAATTAGTAGTTGATTGAAAGACGAGTAAAAGCACATGCATATTTTTCATTAAATGCATTTTGTATTAAAGCATACTAGTACGCTGTTATGAATATTTAAACAAAACTTCTATGTCATATATAGTTCACCTCCATAGCAACCTTACCACTGCCTCTTTTTAAAATCGAAAGAAGCTGGTTGGCTGTGTCGGCAAGTGTCTCTGCTAACTTGATTGCCTCTGCGTTGTTAAGGATTGGTTGGACACTTTGGTTTCCTGCATTGTTAGTTATTCCTCGGTGTTGTGTAGCTGTAAAGATAAGCAATTTATTCTTTATATATACACACACTGAATTGTCGACAGATTTTCCCGCTATATACATGATATACTAGAAAATTACATATTTTCGAGGGATAAAAATTTCTTGGTTTGAGGAAAAAATATTGGTTCATTGAAATTTGATTTCATGGTTGAAGAATTGTTTAGTAGTAATATATGTGAAAAATTGCATTTCGTTGTGGACATGAATTCATGAGTCTCTTTATACCGTGAAAACCACGAAAATTTAATCCTAAATAAAATAAGTAATTTCTCAGTATTAATATTTCATGTTTTATGTTTCATATTGGATCTAAATGTACCTGCACTCTTGAGAAACTGGTTTGTTTGATAATCGTGTATATTTTGTGATAAGTCATGATGATAAATAATCACTTATATAAGTATGAATGTTGATATTATCCAAAATAAAAAAGAATTTTGAATAATTTTGTTCATTTTGTAAAGAAACCTTTCAAAGTGAAATTTGGATATGAAAATCTTAGACAACTGAATTCTTTGATGATTTGTAAGGTACAGCACCTTAATATGAACTACATGAACTTTGAGTGTTATGTAAAGACAATGTACCTTTAGAACTGACGTTCGTTTGAATGAAATAAAAACCTATAATTTTCATTGTGTGACGATATCTTTTTCCCCCTTGCACCTTATCAATCACAAAAAATCGTGAACCTCACACGTTCAGATTTATTTGTTAAAAAAATCACGGGGAGTTAATGAGTATTTTTCTTTCTTTTTAATTATTTTATTTACTTTTTTAAAATTCTATATATATTTTTCAGATGTATAGTACATGACTTGTACACATTATAGTGAAAGAAATAGAAATCATTTATTTATATTTTTTCTGGTAACAAATCATGGTAGGAACAATCAATATCATTGAATATTTATATGTTGTTAATTAATAAAAAGAATATTAGCATAGCTAAAGGTTCATTTTTATTATTTGCTAGTTTGTATTCCCACATCAAAATGTAGATCTATAAGAAAAAAATGTCGCACTGCGTAATCCTTAAGTAGGGATAAATACCACTTTCTTTGAGTCCGAATTATTAAGGATTTCTTAACATAATTTGTGTACATGCAATGCATATAGTTTGACAGAGATTTACACACGGTTCCATATTTTCTGACATTAATAGTGTAAGATATTTTAAAGATAATGAATTCATAATTAACTCATCATCTGATGTCAATTAAAATGAAAGCTGAATAATGTCACGAGGTGCATTCTTTAATGTGGAAAGGCAAGAAATATTCTAAAATTGTCTCCAACAAAAAATATGGTTACTAGTTTTAATAAGTGTACTTTTTCTTGAGACTTTGATCTTTGTGGAATTGCAAACCATTAGTTTCTGTGAAAACGAATTAGAATATAACAATTAAATGATTATTAATAATTCTACATTATAAAGACTCATACTTACAATTTCCTTGTCCTTCCACCCCAAAGACTGAAAATTGAAAAGAAAAAATGAATAACATATTTATTTATTTATATTATAGTATATAATAGTGCAATAACATTGAAAAAATTAAAAGAATGATTTTAGATATTAATTGGAATCTAGTATCGGGTACTTTCGTAACGTATGCACATTGTTTTAATAACATATTCGCAATGGCATTCCTAATTACATTCAAAAGCCATTCTGAATTTCTTTTCTCATATATAACAATGATGTAGTAATTTGACACAAATAAAAACCTGATTCCACCTCTGATGTTTCAGCCTCCTCATTTGTATTTATCAATTGTTTAATGAACTATTTAGTAGAATTCATACAAAAATGCTTTGTTGGGTCAAAAAATTGGGATGATCGATTTTGCGGGTGAGAACATTGACACGCCGCGGGTCATTATGAGTGGTGGGTGAGAGGTCAGTTTTGCGGGTGTGACCCTTCGAATGCGGGTCAATGGGCAGGTCTGAGAATTACTGTTCGTTATCTTTTCATATTTCATTCCACGAAGACTAATTGATCAAAGAAGCATGAAAATTTTCGCCAAGATTCATGGTAAAAAGTTATTTGAATGCAACACACGAGTTAGACATTGCTTTTTTGAATGTGTATTCTGTTTTACATGCATTTTTTAGAACTTAGAATAATAGAATATATCTAAGAATTTCCAGTGCTTCTAGGGAAAATGAAAAGACATGAAGATGTTCTATTTCTGATTTTATGGATGATAACAGGAAACAGGCATATCAATTGAAGACATAACAATTGTCCCATTGAAAGTGACAAGTACAACAATTCACGTACTATGTCTCTTTATTTCAGGCATATAGAAATTGTTTTTAAGTATGTAGACAGACATCTCTGACATATAATTACAACGGCATTAAAGAAAGAGATGCTTCGTGAAGAGATGTCCTTAAAAACACACGTTCATGTGCATATCAATAAAATGACTTGTACATATTCACTCCAATGTAATCTGTGAATGATGGAAGGTTTGTCGAATATAAGTTCTTTAATTCGATAACTGTTACATTCATTGCTTTATTTGCATTGGTTTTATTAATAAGGGGTGTGTAAAGAAAGTTCGTTCCATGGACAAATATTTTCGAAAATTCCAAAGTAGTGTTTAACTTAAGATATGAAGTTTTCAATTTGCCAAATCACAAGATTGTTCTTTAGTTTTATAGCACTTCATTTCTTTAAGGACGTTTCAGGATTTATTTTTCTCGTCTTTATGAAAATATATATAAACATCTTTGAAGCACATAACTGACAAATATCCTGGTCATACAGAATGAAAATATAGGGTCATTTACTATCGTTTCCCCACATAGATTATCTTGCATGATGAGCCTTAAAAGACAAATCACTTTTCAAAAGATTATGTTTGTCAAATTGAAATTCGTCACTTACTTGTTATATTTGGCGTAGTATTTCAAAGGATTTAGTGACCTGTGTGCATAATACATACATGGCACGCCAAATTCACAAAAATGAGATAAACCTTGTTTCACAATTGATAAACTAGGTTTATCGACTGTAAACTATAGTTTACAAACTGTAAACTATAGTTAACGATTCGTTAAGTATAGTTTTCATCTGTAAAACTATATTTAACGGTCGTTAACTATAGTTTACGAATGTTAATCTAAGTTTATCTGTCTGAATAAAGCGTTAATAATAGATTTTGTTGATAAATATAGATTCACGTTTGTAAACTATAGTTTACAATCGTAAACTATAGTTAAGAGTTGTTAATCATAGTTTCACAAATCGTGAAACTATATTTATCAGATCAATAACTATAGTTAACGGTTTGTAAACTAGAGTTTACAAATCGTGAAACTGTATTTATCAGATAATCTATGTTTTGCAATCGCAAATGATAGTTTTCGGTGTTAAGTATAGTTTACGGTTGTGAAACTTAGATTATCGTGTTAACTATAGTTTACAGATGTAAAATATAGATTAACGTTGTTAACTATAGTTTACAGTCCGTAAACTATAGTTTACAACCGATAAACCTAGTTTATTGATTGTGAAACTATGATTACCTCATTTTTGTGAATTTGGCGTGCCATATATATAACACATGCGAAACCTTGTCACTGCGCGTTAGAATACACAGTAGGAACTATATGCATTTTCTATAATCTGGGAACACCAAAATGTACAATGTTTTGACTCAATTTAAATAAAAACTATAATCCCGTTAAATTAATGTAAAAATACTACAAATGTGCGTTTAATCCCTCGCAATGTTTGTTTGCGTTATTTAACTTTGCAACATCATCTGACGTCACACACAGCTCTTACGTTTATTAACCGCGTCAGTTTTGAAGGGCGTTAAATTCACATTAAAGATAAACGAAATAAGCAATTATAAAGAATGAAGATTAGAGAATTTAAATATAAGCATTGAATTCATAATTTTGGCTGTCTTCCGCCCTATAACACATCTGGCCGTGCCGACAAAATTTATCATACCGCGCTAACGCGCGGTATTCAATTTGTCGGCACGGCCATGTGTGTTATAGGATCGAAAACAGCCAAAAATATGAATTCAATGCTTAACTTCACTAAATGTGTACATATGATTTGCGAGTTTATGCTTTAATTTACTGATTTTTAGAATTGTTTCAGAATTTTCACAAAACTTGATAGCCATTTCTTTATATATGTGTAAATG
Source organism: Saccostrea glomerata (assembly GCA_003671525.1). Taxonomy (NCBI): domain Eukaryota; kingdom Metazoa; phylum Mollusca; class Bivalvia; order Ostreida; family Ostreidae; genus Saccostrea; species Saccostrea glomerata. Next base: position 304,918 of record PRKT01000208.1, on the reverse strand, counting down.
TTTCAACAAATATTTTCATTTTTAGTCATGAATTTTGCATATTAGGTCACTTTTAATACAATTGTTAGCACTTATCAGGCCCTTCAAAAATTATAAAGAAAACTGCCGTCATAGTTTGGCTAGAAGACAGTAAATGTTCAGAAGAGCGAAAACAGGATAAAACAGCAAGGAGTAATCTCGTATGTGAATAATGACAGCACAAATCAAAAAATAAAGTCGTTATGAGAATAATGATAAGGCTGAGAAAAGGAAATAGATCTGCAATATTAATTTGATTTGACATTCAGAATGTACTAGTATTCAGTGCATTTCTAAAAATCTCAAGTAGTTAAGATCTTCCCTTTATCAAAAGGTAATACACGTATAAATATTTTTCAGAATCTTGACTTTAAGAACGAAATTAATTGGAAGCACCTACTTTTTTCTTGGACGTTTCTAAAATTATTTTTACCTTGTCAGATTCAATTTCTAAATCCGGTACATGTATATGCATTTTATAAATATAATACTAAATATTAAAAGTGGAAATGAACAAAATTAATTACAGAGAACTAGTACTATATAACCTTTATCTAGGTTTGTGCTCATTTTAATACAAAAAATATACAAGATTATAGATAACGAAGATTATTAGAGATCAAAAGTCTATAAAACAATGCGACAATACACCAGAAGGTGGTTTGTGGTTTAAAGGAAGAAGAAGAAGAAGAAATTGGAGCAGAGCCAACACGGACCTCCAAAACATTGGAAGTGGAATCAAATGCCATAAGGAGGAATGGGCATCCCCTGTCGACCGGTCAATTTCGCTGTGTTCTCTTGTCATGATCAGAAAATAACGGAAAATAATATTAGTTCAATTCCTTCAGAGTTTTCTAAGTTACTAATTAAGGTAAGATATTTCAAACTATCAAAATTATATTCCCAGTTTTCTTAGATAAGAATTGTTTAATTGAATGAAAACTATCGCCATTAAAAAGTTTTAAAGATTTACTTCCTTTGTAATCAATAAAAATACAAGCTTTTTGTTGTTTCTATAACATATCTGTGAATCTAATTCGATGACCATAGTTTGATTTACGGCAACATTCCCCTTATTTTGGACAGAATGTGCCCAATGACGTCACAATACGATCATTAAATACCGAATTTGATATTTCTGACATGTCTTCATTGAATGACAAGTACGAATCAATAGCAGTTTTATGATAATCATTAATACATAATCTCTTAATGCAAACGGGTTACTAAGAACTATAGATTTTTTTTTATCAAGTAACAGTAATGAGTAATAATAATGATAATACAAGTGTGGATTGTACACATTATATTTCGGGTCTTGTCCGCTTAGAAGAATTTGTGGTTCCATATACATTGTTTTTGATTAATTATCAAACTGTCAAACGGTGTCATATTTCATAATTCTGGCGCTTTAATTAATTGTTAATGTGAGCTAAGATAAGCGTTATGTGGGAAAGAACTAATATTGAAGATAAGTTTATAAAAGGTTTTAAGATGAACTTTTTTTTTTTTTAGAAATATCTATTTTAGAGGATAACGAAATAAATTGTTGTAGAAAAAATGCATTGAAATATTGTAATGCATTCTTCTGCTTTAGGTGCATTTTGTTGATATTTACAGAGAATTTAAAAAGTAATCTTTGCATTTTCTTTTGTCATCTATATTCAGTCCTCCTAATTGCATTACCCAGATCAAATATTTCGTTTTTATTTCCTTATTGTTAACCCTCTCTCCCTCTGACTAATTTTTCAGAATTCGCAGTTCATATTCTTCAAAATTAATTAATTAACGGCCTTGTTAATCTTAATTTTAAAGTTTCATGTTTGTGTTGTAATTAGTTTGTTGAAGTTTATGATTTTTGACAGGGAGATATTAAAATGAAGTAAATTCAACATAGCAAAAATGTAAAAAGTGAAAGTGCACATATCGATGAAAAAATTCCAGTCGCTAAGGAATATGTTTTCCTTGTACCAGATATGGTTTTTTTGGTTACATATTGTAAGAAAAGGACCAATTCTAAATATGCCTGCAGTAAAATATTAAGATTCCTTCAGAAGATCTTCATTTATAACTTATTCTTCACCAGAAATCCAATTTGTTTACTTGCATTTGGAAAATACAGAAAGATATTGCATTCAAATATACTTTGTCATGGTATGAAATATACATTAATAATTATGTAATGGTAACAATACTTTAGTCCATTAAAATTATACGTACTATTGAATTTTCTGTTTTTTTCCTTCCTATAAACTGGCTGTTTATGATTTCTCTAAGAATATCATGGATTTCTCTTCTTTCCCATAGACTGATTCTGTGGGGTTTCTTTTGGAGGAAAATAAATTTCCGTCCTATAGACAGAATGTTCAGGATTCCTTTATAGGATATTATGGAAATTTCTTCTTTTTAGTTTTAGGGGGATCAGGAATTTCCTTTCTATATGTATAAACTGACTGTTCGAGGTTTCTTAGGAACTTGCTTAGGAACTTTTCTATACACCTACTGTTAATGGTTTCTTTAGGGGGGGGGAAGAATTATCATTGGTTTCTTTAGGAAAAAAGAACTAACTTCTTCCCTAAAGAAAGAATATTCAGAGCTTCTTTTAGAGGACATTATAGAACTTTTTCCTTTCTATAGACTGAGTGTTCAGAATTACTTTAGGAGAAAAAAAACTATAACTTCTGTAGTATACAATGAGTGTTCAGACCTTCTGAAAATAATATACTTTTCTTCTTCCATGTAGAGAATATGATCAGAGCTTCTTAGGGGGGAAATAAAAGGACTTTTTTCTTTCCTATAAACTGACTGTTCATGGTCTTTTTAGATGGATTAAGAATTTTCTTTCTCTCTATTAACTGACTGTTTTAACAGGGTTTTTTTAATTGGAAGAGAACTACATTCCGTACTACAGACTGGCCGTTTAGAGTCTCTATAGGAGGAAGAGAACTACTAGTTACTTGTTTCTTACAGACTAAATTTTCATGGTTTTTAGGGAATTAAGAATTTTCTTCCTTTCTATAAACTGACTGTTCGGGGTTGCTATACGAGGAAGAGAACTACTTTCCTTACTTTAGACTGACCACAGGTTGACCGTGGCTGCGTCCACGGCTATTTTTCCCTCACAACTGTCCACACGTCATAATGGTGCAATTATTTTCATATGATTAAGCTATTTGGAGTCCACACCACAATACTATAGTCTTTTATTTCTGGTTCTCGTGTCTTAACCAAATAATAATCTCTGGGGGTTTACTAAATATTCTTTATAAGTCCCTATTGTACTACTAGAACAATGCTGTACATATACAAGTATATTCTATGATAACTAATAAAATACATAGAATAGTTACAAAAAATACGTACATTCGTCGTTATTAAATGCTTAATGTTTAGAAGTAACTTTTTTCCTGATACATATTTTTCGAACCTGAAAACTTTTGGAAAACATTATTTTTTTTTTTTTTTTTTACAAAATAAAATATGCAGTTTTAAAAGAATTAAATTTTCTCTTCATTCAAAAATTTGAAAACGGCAGTTTACAAAAAGCTGATGCTCTGTTCAATTTATAAATAATTTCTTCTTAAACACCATGGAATTTTACAAAAATAGAGTTAAGAACCAATTTCATAAAGACTATATACACTCATTTATTGTGCTTTTATTTCTTTCTCAGGTGCCAACTAGATAAACAAATGCAATAAACCATGAATCTGAGAAAAGTTCAAAATAACATATCAAAGAAATAAAATATCTCTGACTATAATTAATTAATGATTGTCAATTTTCATTACGCGTGGTTAAGGTTACGTAAAGAGAACTGACAATCTCGATTTAACCATATGCACCGCGCACCTGCCAAACTCATAAATTATCAAGGCATAATTGTCCAATCATAATTAAATCTACCAATAAATGCTTCTGATACGGTAAATTTTGTAAAGACAAGGTCTCGTGTTTTCCTGTTTCGTTGTTATTATTTAGAGGTGCATTACAGGTATATCTTCATTAAGACCATATACACGTGGTTTCTAATGAGAAATGCATAAATGTATATACATGTATAATATGCATACTGTCCCTATGTTGATATGCAAAGTTACAACAGGACTGTAACTGTCATGTCAAATAAGGTTAATATTTGTTATGCCATACGTAGGGATTTACACCAGTTTTTAATGAACGTTTCGTCGCGTTTTCAGTCTTAGAAGATGAGATTTTGACAGAAAAACACATTGCACAACGAATTATGGAGCGATATTGTAATTGTTGCAGCGTTAAAAATAAATGTTCTCATACACTTGTAAATGACATTAAAAAGATATTTAAGGAAAATAATTATGCAAGGCGTTTCCGTCGTTTTTTTTTTATATTATTAACATCACTTATTTTTGTAAAATTTTAACAGCCTCTTAAAGTTAGTCTGCACAGAGAATTTAATGTTTATGGTAAAATTTTCTGTATTCAGCAAGATCAAAAATTGAGACTCTTTACCTCAAAATGTTTTTTTTTTTAATATATACTTTCATTAAAATTAGGAAAGGATGTGCTTAATACCCAAATGATATTAACATCAAACTACATGGAGAGAGTGAGGTGGAGAGAAAGAGAGGCTGAGTTAAATTCCAATGCCACTATTGATGGTTAATTACTAAAAATAAAAAATGAATTCTATAAATAAAATCTTTCAAATAAGAATACCAATTAATTAATTTTTTTTAATTAAACAAAACTATCTTACCTACAGCAGACGATATTACCAATATTAACAACATTTTTCTGTCTGTTGGTTCGTTACACCGATACTTCTTTACTACCACACACCATATATAGGTCTTCTCACCTGCCAAAGACCACGTGACGCACACAGGTATGATAATTAATGAATACAAACATACATAAAATATTTTTATATAAACAAAGGCATTTTCTGCAATCCTTTTCACCTGTAATCAACAGAAAATTGGCAATATATTCATGCATTTTTCCTCACATAAATTACTAATACAATTGTATTGTCATCAAAATATTTAAATGCACAGCAAACATATAACATAAAAAATCAGTTCATTACATAAAAGAATAGTTTTATCAATATTGAATGAAAATGACATGTTTACCCTACCTTCCCTATCCCTAAAGAAGGAATCTAATCTTTGCAAGTATGCATTAATTTCATTGTTAGACATCGACATTTTTTAAAAAGCTTAACCAAACACATGCGTCCAATATTTAATCATTTAACTCTGCTTTATTTTTTCAGTTGTACAATTTCTTTTTTAGTGACTGCTATTAATTCTAATAAAAGACATGAAGTTTGAATTTTCACAAATAAAAATAGTAAATAGTAAGCTTAATTTTTTTCAATCAGCTTTGGATTTTGGCAAACTTCAAAATATAATTGATGTACATGTATAATTTTAAATCTTCCAAAGTTCATTTTGACACTCAATGTACTCATGAATTTTATGGAAATTATTGAGCATATTCAATTTTAGAGTCAGGCAATAGGAATGTCATTAAGATTCTGAAAAAAAAGGTCTTTTTACAAGAAATTTGATATATTAAAGCTGCGCAATTTAAGACTTTCGAAAGTTAGCTATACGCATCTTGTTATTGATAGTTTTGAATTTTTTAAATTGCAAAAGTGTAACGTAATAGATTGATAAACTTGAATTTATTTTATTTGTGATATTATGAGCTTTTTAATTAAAGCTTATAACAATTATTGATACATAAATAGGCGTTTGACTTGCAATCAGTTTACCCTACATGTCTTTGTTTTACCATAAAACTTTTATTCAAAAGTTCGTTGGCCAATTATGATTGTAAATAACATCAATTTGTGTAGCCTTTTGTTTCTTAACCCTATAAAGGTCCAGAAACTTGTTATTGGCTGATCTATATTGCAGTATTAATAAAATGCCAATTCCCATAATAATTAAATAATACTAATCACGTAAAATCATTGGCTAGTAATAGAAATAATCTGAGCAATGTCTTCAAAAGAAGGGCGCTTCTCCCCGACAAAAAGTGTATGAGGTAAAGACATTTTTTTTTCCAAAATAAGCTATCCTTCATCTTTAAATTGTTTTTGTTTAAATCATTTTATAGATAAGTAAACCAATTTTTTGGGGCATTGCTCTGAATATCAGTGTTAATAAACGATGTATTTACTAGCATTTTACTACGATGAAAATTATTATTTTATTAATATTATTGCATTATATTACAACCAATAACAAGAATTTGAACCCATCTACGGTTATTGCTCATGATAAACAAATTGTAAGCTATTTACAGGGGTGAAATGGTCGTGAACTTAGAATAAACATCCTTTTATGAAATACATGTATTAATTTTCAACCTAATTTTCCATTTTTAGCAATTGACATTAGAGATCTTAATTCATTGATTCTTTAAATAATTGACGTTAATTTACGGTTACGGGCAAATGTATTTTTTCTTATAAATTGCACGACATATGAAATTATATTTTTATGAATGTTTCAGTTTATTGATTTAGAACGGTTTTTAGCTTAGTAAAAGAAGTAATAATTTTGAAACTCAAAATTTTAGACCTTTTTAATTTTTCACAAGCATACGAGTAAGAAAGATGGATGAAAATTTAAGTATCAAAATTCTCTATTCTCAGCTCAGATTGAGTTATATCAGTTGTGGTTAAGTTTGGTTACCGCAATTACAGACCCTTCCCATATGATATCCACAAAATATACCAAGCAAGTACAAATGACGCAGAGAACTACTATAGTATATTGTACGTTGTTCCTTGTTCATCATTTCCTGAAAAGTTTCGCCTATTGTGCACTCTTTTAATTAGCTTATATGTCTACATTATCTATTTCATTTTATACATTACGTACGTTAATAGCAACCCAAGGTATAGTATATAAGCTGGGATGTGGCAGTTTATGCATTGTAAACCGCAAAGCGGTTTTTAAAAATGCGTAAACTGCCCCAACCCATGTAATACCAGTATAACTTGGTTTGCTTTTTAATTCATTCCTTATAATTTAATTTTCAATCATAAAGTTTTGAAAACAAGACAATATCTCCCTTAAAAATGTCTTCAAATTGTTCATATTCTAAACGTAACGTCAAGCGAATAGATAAGTTTTTTGACGCAAAAACTTTACCCTGGCCATCATGGTGCAACATCTCATGAAACAAATGGAGAAAACGAACAGTATTCAAGATCAAAACTCATACGAGGAAACATACTTCATTCATTATTCTAATTAGGGATAAATAACACAAAAATTTAATAACTAGATTGATATAAATGTATATTTTTTGACCGATTTTGAATGAATCATTGAATGCCATAAATAATAAGTTCGTAAAATAAGTTAGGACTCGCACGTTTTCTTTGGTGCTTAAAATTGCGACTTTGTTTTGTCTCTCTTTGTACTCTATACAAATTTTTGCACCCATTGTGATAAAATCTTAAAAAATACTCTCTCTTTATGTGGCAAATGTTATTAAAATACAAAACATATCTAAGTAAAATTCTATCAGAAAAAATTGCTGATTACTGAAAAAAAAGTTATTAACCTTAACATATACAGAAGAAAGTTCTTAAGGTCAGACGACACGTTCCTCAAAAAATATAATTTTTCCTAAGAATTTGTCATCTAAGTATAGGTACTTAAACAAGATTCCTCGCAAAAAATTAGGGTACCTTACCAGGCATTTGGAGAAGTTACCATAGGGTCATATTTCTTATATATCCCTTATGAGTAATCTTCTGGATGACCTTTATCACCAATTTTGGTGTACTTAAATTTCAAAACATTTTGAAAACAGTGTAGAAATCAGAAGACAATAGCAAATATGAATATTTTATTTTATAATACCAAGAAATACCAAACATATATGTGAGGAACGTGTCGTCTGACCTTAAGAAGAAAATTGCTATGGAAACTAACATGGGATGCTGACGTCGATGAAGATGCTCTGTATATATAGTCCCCCTCCCCCGCAAACATGGCTGAAATATTGCCAACTCAGCGTTAAAAAACAACAATCTATTAATCCCACAACCCCAAAACCCAACCCCGAAACTTAATCTGGATGAGGTTAAAGTTTTCAAATTTTTCACAATAGAATTTATTTTGAGAATAAATTTCAACAATATAAATTATTGGAATGAAATCAGTTTTTCTCTACATAAAAACATAATATATATTCCATTTAAAAACATAATAAAAAGACTTGGTGGCTTAAGCTTGTAAAGTGACATGCAATATGAAGTGTCTATAATTTCCTGAAAAAATGTCATCCTTGTAACAATCATTAATCACAAAATATTATGTACACTACAATATCTGCTTTCATCACTTGAAGACAGATTTTTAAAAAAAATTTAAAGGTTTTCTGTCAATCAGAATCTCATATTCATACTTTCAATCATCACACATAATTTTAAAAGGAAAACAAGAATTATAACACAACAGCCAGTGTTGTTTTTTACTTTGTTGTGCTAAAAAAGTTCTTGTTGCATTAACACTGCATTCTTTTCCGTTCATACAAAATTCTGTCAAATTAAATTAAAATCCAATTCAATCACTTTACATTCCATCATCTTGATACCTTATTTCATTACATTTCATTTTTAAACTTTGTTGCACCTGAACTGCATCAAGATGTGAATTGTGCAATCAAGAAAATCATGATTTATCAGTATACAGATAAAACTGTACATCCCTATTGACTTTGTGGTAATACCTTTAACAATTAACAACTCACTGCAATTATTGACTTAAAATTTACAGTTATCTATGATTGGGTAGTGAGTCAGGCTTCTCTAAAAAACTTAAAGGCTTCTGTTTTTTCTATGATTTCGCAGTGACTCTGGATTCCTGTAAGTCTTCGAGGTGCTGTGTTGCAACCACTATTGAAATAACGACCACTATTGAAATAATTATATCAATAGTGGTTGAGAGTGCATTTCAATAGCAAAATAGTTAATAACCACTATTGAAATACGACCACTATTGAAATAATTATATCAATAGTGGTTGAGAGTGCATTTCAATAGTAAACATAGTTAGTAACCACTATTGAAATACGACCACTAATGAAATAATTACTTCAATAGCGGATGAGAGTGCATTTCAATAACAAACATAAATAGTAACCACTATTGAAATACGACCATTATTGAAATACTTACTTCAATAGTGGGTGAACGTGCATTTCAGTAACAAACATAAATAGTAACCACTATTGAAATACGACCACTATTGTAATAATAATTTCAATAGTTGGTGAGAGTAGGTGAGAGTGCATTTTAATATGATAACAATAAGTTTCAACCACTATTGAAATAGGAGTACCACTGAAATAGTAGTGGGTGAGAGTGCATTTTAATATGGTAATCATCGGTTTCAACCACTATTGAAATACTACCAGTATTGAAAGAAAAGTTTCACTGCGTCAGCAACTTTTGAAATAATTATTTCAATATACTAGTATATTGGATTCATTGTTCAATGCACAATTGAAATCAATAATTTAATCCATATTGGAATCTTTATTTCAAAAGTGAACATTATTTCAATAGTGGTTGCAACCTATGTTTGTTACTGAAATGAATCTCACCCACTATTGAAATAATTATTTCAATAGAAGTCGTATTTCAATAGTGGTTACTATCTACATTTGTTATTGAAATGCAGTCACACCCACTATTGAAATAATTATTTCAATAGTGGTTGTATTTCAATAGTGGTTTTTACCTATGTTTGTTATTGAAATGCACTCTCAACCACTATTGATAAAATTATTTCAATAGTGGTTGTATTTCAATAGTGGTTATTAACTATGTTTACTATTGAAATGCACTCTCAACCACTATTGATATAATTATTTCAATAGTGGTCGTATTTCAATAGTGGTTACTAACTATGTTTGCTATTGAAATGCACTCTCAACCACTATTGATATAATTATTTCAATAGTGGTCGTTATTTCAATAGTGGTTGCAACAGTGCTGTTTTTTATGATTCCGCAGTGACTCTGTATTCCTACAAGTCTTTGAGGTGCTGCTTTTTATGATTTCGCAGTGACTCTGTATTCCTACAAGTCTTTGAGGTGCTGCTTTTTATGATTCTACAGTGACTCTGTATTCCTGCAAGTCTTTGAGGTGCTGTTTTTTTATGATTCCGCAGTGACTCTGGATTCCTGTAAGTCTTTGAGGTGCTGTTTTTTATGATTCCGCAGTGACTCTGGATTCCTGTAAGTCTTTGAGGTGCAGTTTTTTATGATTTTGCAGTGACTCTGGATTCTTATAGGCCTTCATACAGACGTCACATTTATACTGCCTTTCCTTAGAGTGACTCCTCATGTGGCCAGTCATCACATCTTTCCTCACAAAGGTCTTTCCACAGACATCACATTTATGTGGTTTGTTTTCTGTGTGATTCAGCTGATGTAGTGACAGATACTTCTTTGACTTGAATGTCTTCTCACACTGATCACACTCAAAAACTTCCCCTGAATTGTGAACTCTACTATGTTTCTTTAAAAGAAATGGCTTTGAGAACAATTTTCCACACTGTTTGCAGGAGAACTTCTTTTCCCCATGGGTATACAAATGTGTACGTAGGGTAGAGGAGTCACGGTACGCTTTATCACACAGTTCACATTTAAACGGCTTCTCCCCCGAATGTCTCCTCATGTGTCCTTCCAGATGTTCCCTCCGAGCAAACTTTTTACCGCAGAGTTCACACTCGTGCTTCCTGTTTTCGGGGTGTGTCAACATATGCTGCCTATAACTGTTGTAGATGGAGTACGACTTTTTACACATAGTACATTTGTAGGGATTTTTGTCGGTGTGGAAGATTCTGTGTTTTTCCAAAAGATGAGCTCTGGGAAATGACTTCTCACAGTCCTGACAAGGAAAGGAATTTCTTTCATGAGTCCGTTTGTGTGAACGTAGCGAGCTAGGGTCTTTGTATGTTTTGTCACAAACATCACAACGGAATGGTCGTTCGTTTGAGTGAATACGCAGATGGTCCTTCAGCGAAGATGTCCTCGTTAAACCCTTTCCGCATTCTTTACATTTATGTGGCTTTTCCCCTGTATGTGTTAGTACATGAACTTTCAAATAGCTCAATGTTTTAAATGCTTTATCACAAACCTGACATTTGTAAGGAGTTTCATTACTGTGAATAATGCTGTGTTTTTCTAACTGTTGAGCTCTTGGGAATGATTTTCCACAATCTTTACATGGAAATAGTTTTTCTCCATGGGTCAACTTGTGTGAACGCAGAGATCCAGGGTCTTTGTATGTTTTATCACAAACATTGCAACAGAATGGTCGTTCATTTGTGTGAACTCGTAGGTGATCCTTCAGCAAAGAAGTCCTTGTAAATCCCTTTCCACATTCTTTGCATTTATGTGGCTTTTCCTCTGAATGTGTAAGCATATGGACTTTTAAATAGCTCAGATTTTGAAATGGTTTACCACAAACATTGCATTTGTTTGGATTTTGTTCAGAATGAATAATTTGGTGTTTTTCCAAAAGATGAGCTCTGGGAAATGATTTTCCACAGTCTTTACATGGAAATAGATTTTCTTCATGAGTCAGCTTGTGCGACCGCAAAGAACCTGGATCTTTGTATGTTTTCTCACAAACATCACAACGAAACGGTCGTTCATTTGAATGAACACGTAGATGGTCCTTCAGTAAAGATTTTCTTGTAAATCCCTTTCCACATTCTCCACATTTATGTGGCTTTTCCCCTGTATGTGTGAACATATGGACTTTTAAATACCTCAGACTCTTAAAGGATTTATCACACACATGGCAGATAAAGGATCGTGAAGGGCTGGACTGCCCTGACTCTGCGTGAATTTTCTTATGACGGTTAAGAAAAGCCCTTAAAGCGAACGACTTTCCACAAGCTTCACAACTGAATGGTTTTATGTCTGAGTGCAGCATTTTGTGTCTACGTAGAGAAGGGGGGTCTTTAAATGCCTTGTCACAGTGATCACATTGATAAGGTCTGTCATTGGTGTGAGTTATCATGTGATCCTTTAAAATATTTTTCCTGTGAAATTCCCTCCCGCACACTTCACACCGATAGGGCCTGTAACCGGAGTGAACGTTCCTGTGGTGCTTTAGACCTGTGGGTCCAGAGAAGGATTTCTGACACAAGTTACACTTATAGGGTTTAACCCCTGCATGCTTGGCCAAGTGAAGTCTCACAGATAAACGACAACGGAACCTCTGCCCACACACCTTACAGGCGTACGGTTTCTCCCCAGTATGGATTCTTCTGTGTGCCTGCAGTGATGATGAACACGCCAACGCTTTACCACAGATCTCACACGTATAGGGCTTCTCTCCTACAGGTAGGTGTGTTGACATATGTCTCACTAATACATGTCTGTTAGAAAAGGTTTTCCCACAAATTTCACAAATTCCTCCAATTTCTTTCACACTTTTTGCCTGGCTCACATTATGGGTTGCTCGATGACGTTTGAGTCCATTAAAGGACGTGAATTCCAAACTGCATTCTGTACATTTAAAGTGATCCCTATGGGTCTTTCTGTGTTTATATAAAGTCGAACGCTCTGCGAATCTTTTCCCACAGGTTTCGCAGCCATGAGGCCGGTCACCTGAGTGGGTCCTCATGTGACCTTGAAGCGTACCTATCCTAGCGAAGGTCTTCCCGCAGAGGTCACACGTGTACGGCCTGAGCCCGGAATGAGTTCTCATGTGAAGGGATAGAGAATTCACAGTTAAGAAGGTTTTTGAACATACTCCACACTTAAACAGCTTATCACTTGTATGTGTTCTCAAATGTTCTGAGAGCTTTTCGCTGACGAAACTTTTCCTTGCAGACTTCACACGTAAAAGATTTCCTTGGTCTACCTCTTCTTCTTGTCACTTTTGGAGAAATCTCTCTCTGTGGACAGCCTATTTTGGTTGACTTATTTTGGTGTCTTAACTTGTGCTTATACAACGTCTTCCTTGATGCCAGATTTTTTCCGCAGACTTCACAATGAAATGGAGTTCCACCTAGATGACCCCTGACGTGAAGTTCAAGGTCAGACGGTTGATGGAATGATGACTCACATACTACACACTGGTAAGATTCCTATATAAAGAAAAAAAGTTATTTTAAAAAATTAGTTTTGAGCAGGCTAGCTAAGTAGATTACTTTTTCTGTAAACTCAATTCCCTTTAAAAAGTCAAATGGTCCTTCCAATATGATACCCCTCCCCTTTAAAAAATATGAAGGTCTAAATATGGAATCCAAGATGTAAGCCAGCCCCTCAAACCAATACTCTAATAAATGTACTACACATGTATTTTTCCCAATTTTGGCCAGGCTAGCTAAACATATTTCCAGTCTAGTAAACATTTTCTTCAAATTTAATACTAAAGTCGTATGTCATGATTGATCTACAGCTAAAAAATTCTCCTATGCTTTTATCATATTTTATGCATATCATATCATTATTTAGACTCTACAAGTGTTGTTGTGATTGTGCATTTTTAAACTCTTAGACTATCACATTTCCTAGGGATATATCATTTTTATAAAGCAACATGTCAATAAACCCATGTTCTGAATTTTTTTTAGGAAACACATCTGACTCAATAAACCTATTGTCTTAATAAATTTCAAATTGATTCATTACCCAATTCACAATGATCACAACTCTTTACATCTTAACCATATATTAAAATCAATGTTTGAGACCTGTGACTTCTGTTCAACTTCATCTGACTGGTTCGTGTTCCACGGATCTGACTGGTTCATGTTCTGATCCTCAGACTGTGGTGTTTCATCATCCTCCACTGGTTCAAAACCCCCATCTGGTTCATTCTGGTTTTTATCCAGAACCAGCATCTCCGATTCATCGGGAGACATTGCACTGAAAACACATACAAGTTTGATTTAGTACTGTATTTACATAATATAGTAAGGAAGTTAATAAAACTGTTTCAAGTAATATTTGAATACTACAGACATAAATACATGCAACACAAAATAATTGTTAAAATTTATCAAATTAAATCATGAATATGCTGGGGACACATTTTATACAGTCTTTTCTGAAGGAACAGCCTCCACATCCTACCGAAGGATTCTGATCAGTGATTTGTCCATAATCCCTCCATCTATCAGTGATTTGTCTGTAATCCGTCCATCTATCAGTGATTTGTCTGCCGTCTATCAACTTTTTCACATTTTAGACTTCTTAAAAAGAACCACTGGCGTAGTTTTATCGAAGGATTGTAAAAGTATCACTGTATAAAAGGGATTATGAAGTGCTTAAACCCCTTTAAAGGGGGAGATAATCAAGGAAAGACAATTTAAAATTAAAATAGGATGTTCGTATGAGTCCTTTTGTGCAGGGTCCATTTGCCATAATTCTTGTTCGCCCTGTATTCTATTCACAATGTATCTCGATTGCCCTATAGTAAATATTTTATGTCAACATTTATGTTTCAATTTGAAGTCATTTCTTTCTTTTTTCAGTTTTGTTTAATAAAATATATTCATTTTTTTTCAAGGTTCATAAAACTGAGTGCTGAGTTGACTCGGAGTGGCCTTTATCCTGCCTCTGATAAAAATCGGGAAATTTCATTGGCCGAGAGCAATACTGCATGAAACGATGTTATGCTGTCTACCCACCTCACATTGCTAATGTTTCCCCTCCACGTGACCTACCCACCATATATCAAAAAGGATGATGTGAAATAACTGCTATCTGGGGCCCCTTTTTCAATGACGAATTATATTTAATCTACAACGATGTTGGTAGTTTTCAAACATGAGTGAATAAATACGACGCCTTTTGAATAGTTTCAATAGTTCAGGCACATTTTAATTATATGGAATACTGCATTATCTTTGATTTTTTAGACCCTATCACAGCTAAATTCAGCCAGGTTTGTGCGAATATTTTCTTTTATGGCAAGAGAATGGGCGGGTCTTAGTACAATAGTGGGATATGCGTGTCCGAGAAGACCTTATATGGCTATTGTTATTATTTCGCACTTTTTCATTGTCCAATCCGATGACAGAACAACAAAACATGCTGGTTTACTACGCTTACGTTATTCATACTTAATAATACGCATGGATTTTCAGCATTTACGGTTTTTAGGACAAGAAATGCACACAAAACTTGTATTCACCGATACTCGGGAAGATGTGTAGACCTAGCGAATTGCTCACCAAACATGCTACAAAACTTTAAACTAATGTATATCATGTATATTCTATCAACTGTTTGTAACTGTATATAAATTTTACTGTGGTCTCGGAAATGGTACATATGTAGATCCGTGTCTAATCTGTGACTCAAATGCATAAAAAGATATCGGAAAGCAGTAAAATTCCAAGCATGTTTCCATAGTATTTTTGTGGTACTCACTCGTAACGAATTTCATTTAGCTGATTGGTCAGTTAGAAAGTATCGCCTGTGCCTCGATTAGCATATGAATTCATTCTTACGTCAGAAAATCTAGTTCCGTCAATCTGTTTATAATGGGAAAGGCCAACTAGATTTTACAAATTTTTAAAAAATAGCATGTGAGCGCAGTTAGGTACAATTTTCTCCTTTCACATATAGATAGATTTCAATAAAATACAGTGACCAGTCAAAGGAGAAAATTGTACCTATCTGCGCTCGTATATTTCAAGAGCTTCAAAGAGTGGGGCGGGGTTAAAATGCAATGGGAATTGAATGTAAACATGATACCCCTACCCCAATAAAAGACCTATATCTTTTAAATCACGTTTCTACTTTTGTTAAAAATAGTATTCTATAAAGGTACACATATCAGTGATTAGTTACATACAAAAATTTGAGTAAAGTTTAGACATTTAATTTTTTGTCAGTATACGAGGGGCCGCAAGTCACCTCATCCTTTACCAACCGCACATCATCAAAATACTGCTTTCACGTGACCCGCATGGAGCTTCATAACTGACGTCACAATGCGTCTGACGACCACGTGTAATGGACGAAGAACGTCTTGTTTGAACGTTCAGTGAAAGCGGTTTATTGATACTATCAATATTTAATCTTTTAGTGAACCATCGGCAGGATAAATTCGTTATGTAGACACTTAGAGGGGTAATGCGGAAATATGTGGGGTCCTTGAAAAAATGCATATTGGGCGAGGCGTAAGCCTCGCCCAATATGGATTTTTTCAAGGACCCCACATATTTCCGTATTACCCCTCTAAGTGTCTACATAACTAATAGTAACTTCCTATCAATAGGCTAGAAGGCTAAAAATACATACAGTAAAACTTGTTTAGTAGGAACGCGGATATTGCGAATTCACAGACATAGCGAAGTCATCTTGAATCCCCAGCTATATAAATTCAATGAATGTCATATAGGTTAAAGCCAATTACGGATATAGCGAAGTAATTTCTTAGGTCCCTGTGACTTCAATATAGCCAAGTTTTGCTGTACTGGGTGTTCCAGTGAAAGTTTTTGAGAATTGATCACCTGATTCAATAAATAATTCATATTTTCCAGAAAGGACAAGATAGGGTGAGACCAGTATTTGGCCCCTGATTTTGGATGTCTTTCAGAATGATCCAACAGTTTATCCATAAAAACCTGTTGTCACCCCTGCCACTAAATGAATTATATAATTGCTTCATAGATTTAGAATATGCAGGGGTCACACTCACAGGGAGGTCAGAAAATAGGTCAATTTTCAAATTTTCTCATTTTTATGCGGGTGACTGGAAAAACCCGAAACCCCCCCATTTTTGGAGAAACCCCATACAGGAGGGGTGAAACCCCAATAAAGTGGTGGAAACCCCATAAAATTGAATGTAATGGGGTACTATAAGGCCTAAGGTGATGTTTAATTGAATGATATTGACATCCGTAAATTTTTATAGCCAATTTTACCTCAGAATCGACGGAAATCGGGCGCCATTACGAGTTTACCGTACACCACGCCCGATCTAAATTCGAAGCGAGCTGTTTGTCAATATAATTGTATAGATAATATTAAATTAATTCATAATAATTTCCACAATTATATTAGTTTTACAATGTTAATAGTAAAATATTAAATATGTAATAAGTATTTAACAAAAAATGTAAGGACGTTAGCCATTAAGAAAATATGAATTTGTGTATTAATTATTATTCATATTATCCCAATGTTACCAGCTCTAGCCACGTGGAGGCCTCCTATTTGTAGAGCCTTAATTTAAAAAAAAAAATTCATTTAGGATATTTTAGAGAAAATCTGAATTTAGAGATATGAAAATATCCAAAAGCTTCAAAGCAACATTAACAAAAAAAATAATTCATTACTAATATTTGTTACAAAGAGAACAAAAAAATAAATAAAATTCAAAATATGAAAATACTGAATTTATTTTTGAGATTTTAGACAAATTCTGAATGTAGGGATATAAAAATTTGAAATTCAAAGGTTCAAAGCAACAGTAATAATTAAAAATAAAAATATTATTTACTTATATGTTAAAAAGAGAACAAAAAATAAATCAAAGTCAAAAGATGAAAATACTGCAACCTGAAATAAATAGTAAATTAAAATAATATATCAATTTTCCAATATATAGATATTTCATTTCAAAGTAACTTTTTTATGTTCTTTTGAATTGTCTTTAAATTACAACAAATTACAACAAATATGAAATCAAAGAAAAAAACAGAAGAAAAAAAAAATCACACAACAAAATAAAAGAACTGAAGTTTTGATGGAATTTTAACTATGAAAAATGTCTGTCTGAACTGGTTGAAAGCTAACTGAAATTATTTGATCATCTCCAAGCACAGGTATTTTATGTAATTTTACATTTCATTGCAAGCTGAATCTGTCGACTAAAAATTTCCATTGCTTCTCTGTTCAAACTAATCCCATTGACATGCCAAATGTTTTTATTCGAATTCATTAAACCCCTACATCTCCAAAATATCACATTCTGAGAATTTCCATATTTCCTCCGGAGTGTGTTATTTATATCAAAAACCGTAGAATTGTACTTTCCTGGATCCATAGTACCACAAATCATTTGCCTAAACAGACTTCCAATAAATATTTTTTGAACCGAATCATTTCTTAACAGTTTTTCAATAATGTTTTGGATTCCTAACACTATTTCTGACACAGAAGATGAATTTATATCTTTTTCTCCAACTTGTATAAACACTTTTGATGGAGAAAATTCAACTGCTCTTCCAAAAGATTGACTATAAATAAAGCTTTTTGTTGTAGTATCTTTGTCACTGAAAAATTTAACGCAATAATCATTTGGCAACTTAAAATTCACAGAACCATTTGCTACACTGTTCCCTAATTCTGACACATGATTTTGACCAATTACCGCAATTCGTTGTGAATAAGTAATAGATGGAACAGGTGACTGAGGAGATGTAGGGGTTTCTACAGAGGAAGCTGTTGTAGGACCTGTTGGGAGAGTAATTAATGGAGCTGTTGAAGGACTCAAAATGGGTACAGGATGAATTGTAGCTGGTGTAATTGATGGAGCTGAAGCAGGAGGAATTGATGAAGCTGCATTCGGGATGGGTGCTGGAATTGACGGAGCAGATGCAGTAACTTGGACGGGTACAGGGTGCATTGTTATTGGGGAAATAGTTGAGGGAGCTGCTGGAGGAGTTGGTACGGATACAGGGTGAGGAATTGATGAAGCTGCTGTTGGGATGGGTGTTGGAACTGTAGGGGAACTTACTGATGGAGCACTGGTTGCACTGGCCATTTTATGCCTAAAATGCATGAGGAGTTTACCTTGAATATTTTTCCCTTTGCCATTGCAACCAGTGCCCCAATATGAGTCCGCAACATTATGTATCAGTACCCTTTTGTTTGTGCTGAGAAGGTAATTTTTGAACTCAGCACATTGATTGAATTTAATAGCCAAAACTTTTAGCATTATTTTGTTTTTGATTGAATGCCAATGGGAAGTGGTATTTACAAGTTTTGAAATTTGTTTACTTATTTTTGCTGTCGGAGCGTTTTGAATTTGGTTTGCCAAGTAGGGGTCAGAGTGCTCGACAGCTTTTAAGTACTGATACAAATGTTCCGAACTCTGAAATGTAAGACCCTGGAACATTAGAACACATGGATAGAAGTTTGAGAGGATATGGTGCTCTCCCTTGAAGTAGATGGGAGAGCTGGGAGTTGGATTTGGAACAGGGGAGGAGCTTGCAGTTGGATGTTTAATAGATGCTGTGTCAGGAGGAGGAGAGGGAGGAGATGCAGTGCGAGGAGGAGGACGAACGAGATAGGTTGTACAAAAGATTCAAACTTTACATTCCACCAGACAAAACGACGCTTACATCAACTGATGGTACTACCACTATAGTTAGACCACGTACCTTAGGTAAAAAGATAGGTCAACAAAAACGTAAAAAAGTGGACAGGACTACAACTTTAAAAAATCTAAAATACAGTAGATCAGAGGCCAATAATCAGTCAGTCTTAAATCAAAAAACAAACCAAAAATGTTTTTGAGATTGTATATTTATTTTTTTTTCTAGGGTAGGGTTAGTATCAGGCAGTATTCCTCCCCCGCCAGACGGGTGCCGACCAGTGAATACTGTTTGGTGTTGTGTTAGGTTAGGTTAGGAATGTTATTGTTTTTTTAAATGTTGCTAATTAAATTAAATTCCTTTCTCTAAAATTTTTATTATGTTATTTTATTTCATGACTACTTTCATTTGGCTGTAATATTTTTATATATGAACAAAAGATTGACTAGGAATAATGATCCAACATCTTTAAGTTTTTTTAAAATCTTTTTAAAGTTTTTTTTTTATTTTTTATCTTTCGGTCATCTTTCGGTCCTTTGGTTTTAATATTTTTGTTTCAAAATTCAAATCATGGCTCTACACTTAAGGAGTCCTCCACGTGGTTAGAGCTGGGAACATAAGGAAACTATGAATATTTTCAGTTATTAATAATTTAAAAGGTCTTTATTTATTAATTTGTCATGAATTTAATATCAAAATTATAAAAATTCATATTTTCCTTATGTGTGTGCTTACTTCCTTAAAATGAAATTCTGTAAAGCATAACTGTACAATTGAGAATAGTAAAGGTTCAATGTATATACACATGCCCTGCCAGAGGGGGGTTGGTCAGACTAGCTGGGAACCCAGGTGTTTAAACAAAAGGTGTTTATTATCAAGTTGACCAAGTGTCAACAGCTGTGTATATAGTGCATGTACACACACAGGGGTGCCTGTCTATCCCAGTACAAAACAACAGAGCTAGCTGAGGTGTGAATAATATTCTCACAATAATG
>PRKT01000208.1:250341-279642 GCA_003671525.1 Saccostrea glomerata | reverse complement strand
TTTTTTTTTTTTTTTTTTTTTTTTTTTAAATTTCTTCAACCACATATTCTGAATGTTAAAGAATAATAAATTAATATTATGATTAAAACAAAAACTCATGAAAATCAATAAAATCAATAAAATCAACATGATCAATGGAGGAAAAGAGGAAATTTTGAAAATTAATTGACTGAAATATTATTCGGGAACAAATAAACTTTGTGCAAACTCATTTAAGAGCGAACTCTGTGTGAATAAGAAAAAGAGTGGACGGCGTCAAGGGTGAATGCATTAATTTGTGTCTAAAGGCAAACAAACATAAAACCAATGGTTGAATTAATTTTTTCTATTGATCATAAAATTTTGCTGTGGCAAATGTATGGTCTGATGGTGGGGGTGTCTTTTATATGGGCCGTAGTGTCAATTATTTTGGGCCAACCTGTTATGGTAGAGGTGTCAACCGTCACGGGCCGAGGAGTTGTTTGGCCGTGATGTCCGTCTATCGCTGGGAGGTGGGCAAATAGGGACAATGCAGCATTATGATTATACTGTCCACATGCACCAGTGCTAACCAATCAAGACTGTGCATTAACTTAATGATTAAGGCTCTTGAATACATATAACATCATTTTCTCTATGTACAAATTAACATAAATCATCATAATATTAAAGTTAAACACAAATGTACCTGAAACATGCCTCACAATGAACGATCCTGTCGCCTTTTGAGCTTTCATTTTGCATCACGAACCCGACTTTTTAAAGAAAAATTGAATGCCTAAGAACTAATCCAAATTTACATGATAACATAATAGAAATACACACAAAAGAAATAGTATCAGCATTATTTGTTATTAAGCATATTTTAAGGGAGAAAAGACTGAGTTATTTCAACTTATTTGACATCGATGTTCAGTAAAATCGAGATCGAGATACAAACAATATTTTTCTTTGTGAAAGGAAAACAAAATGTTCAATGAATGATTTTTTTTTATTTTACATTGTTTCAATGTGACTGTTATTCTTAAAGGTACTGTAGGTATATTTTTTACACTCTGAATTTGTTTAAATTGATGTAAAACAGCTGTAAAAAAAAAAAAAAAAAAAAACTAGCTGCAGAACTGTAGCTCTCCAAAAAAAAAATTGACAGACCAGAGAGCTACACAGCCACTTGTAATGCACTGTTCACACAGAGAGTTTAATTCGAATTAAATTTAAGTTTACTGTGAATTAGCTTCGCTTAGCGTTCACACGGAGAATTTAATGCAAATTAGTTTACTTCAAATTAATTTACTGCGCATTATAAATTACTTCGCATTAGCTCCGTGTGAACACTAATTTAACCGAAGCTAATTCGAATCAAATTCTGACGCATGCGTAATGGCAAAATTTAGTCAAATGCCACTTGTCGGTGGTCAGCTATAGGTACTTGTGCTATTTTTGAGTGAAAAACTAAGGAAAATTTTGTTAATCATTAAAATGTGTATACAGACACTTTGCCATTATGTCAAAGGATCTGCTTCAGCATCAGGTGACGTGATATGCAAATGACGTCATAATAGCCATGCTGACCCTGGGCTGCAGAAACAAAATTTTAATTGGCTTAGAAGTTTACTTCGCATTAGCATGATTAGCTGTCGTGTGAATGCAATTTAATTCATATTAGTTTGATTCGCATTAGTTTACTTCGCATTAATTTACTGCGAATTAACAAAAAAGTAATTTGTTTATTGATTTATTTCACTATGTTTCTAAAAGTGGCATCTCAAAATATTACTTACCGTGTGATCCTTACATATTTTTTCATAATCTGAGATTCCTCTGACTCTAACCCCCACTTTTATATTATGACTTGTGCGGGGGAATGCATTTATGTGTTTTTTCACAACACTATCATATTTTTCCAAAAGCCACACACTTGTTTTGAGCACGTGTTACTTTCAAAATGAATTGAATTTTGTGTATAATTTGTGTGCTGACGTCATGCGCAAAGAAGTCAAATGGCGAGGAGACAACCAAATTCAAGTGATGCTTCATTTGTCCGTGACAGGACCGTTTAAACAGCGAAAGCATCCTTTTAAAGTCACGATTAAAAAGTAGGAGAATAATTATTTTACTGATTTCTTGTGTCTCGAGAGTAAGCTCCGCGAAATAAAGTTGTAAAAGGTAGGCAGAGTTGATCAGAGGGCTCTCGATTCTCTAAATCTTGGGCCGATATTCGGCCCCGTTCCCAATGCAAAAAAGGTACCTTTTTTCCCAAAAGAAAGGTGTAAATTTCCCAATTTCCATAGCAAAATATTAATTTAAAAATAAAAGTCCATGAAACTTAATCGCAAAAAAACCCCAAACAAAACACACTTGCAAATGAAAGTGAAATTGTACTACTATTTTATTAGTTCGCACCAAATGCATTCCTAAACTGTTTGGGGAACCAGGTTATTGTTTTTACGAGAATGTGTACCAACTATGAGTGCAAAGTGTCTTGTCATGTAGTTTTGACAAAAAACATTATTTTGGTTTCAAAAATAGACATTTCATTTAAACATTAGTAAGCTGCACCTAGAAACATACCCATGTTTCAGCATGTTCAGTCTCACGCTGTGTTGGTAAGCAAAGTTGTCTATGTGATCAAGGAATTTCAGGGTTATGTG
This sequence comes from Saccostrea glomerata, assembly GCA_003671525.1. Classification (NCBI taxonomy): domain Eukaryota; kingdom Metazoa; phylum Mollusca; class Bivalvia; order Ostreida; family Ostreidae; genus Saccostrea; species Saccostrea glomerata. Next base: position 277,012 of record PRKT01000208.1, on the reverse strand, counting down.
ACTAGCGACTGTCACTCAGAAAGACAATATAACCACAATATCAACACTCAAAGATAGTAATGACAAAGCTATTTATGTACTTTCATAGATAGACTGTGTACCCATGTTTGTTCTGTTCAACTGTTTATTCAAAACCATGCAGAGTTAAATTGATGACAAAATGCTAGAAAAGCAAAATTTGAGGATTTTTTAAATGAATTTTGGTTATCCAACTATTCCCTATATGAGGATAATTTTCCCAATATGAATGGCCCCGGCCCCAGTCCCAAAAAGTGGTGTGAGATCCCTGGCGTCCGCTCTGACTCTCCCCCGCACAAGTCATAATATAGAAGCGGGGGCTAGAGTCAGAGGAATCTCGGATTAATTTTTTCACTGTTTTCACAACAAAACATTCCTTATTAATATTAATAACTACCTCCTGGCCTTGAGATCATCAAAATTGCCGTCTATTTATACTGCCATTTTGGTTTGCAGGATAATTTGGTCCAGCGCACTTTGTGCAGATGTCAACTACGAGATTACTTGACAGAGGAGTAAGGAATTTATAGAAATAATATATTTTTCGCGATTTAGATAAGAATTTGGAAGAATAAATCCAGAACTTATAAGTGCAACTTTTTGTGCACAATGAATATACAGTTTTACAATGGGTGGCACTGTAGCTCTCCGGTCTGTCAATATTTTTTTTTCGAAGAGCTACAGTTCTAAAACTTAAGCTCCAGAACTGTAGCTCTCTATCGATATATTTTTTTTTTCAGAGAGCTATAGTTCTGCAGATATTTGTCTGTTTAAAACTGATTTACTCAGAATTCATTTTGCATAATTGCAAACAGTAAGACAGTAAGGCCAAAACCTACCCTATTTTTTTGCACCTGAGCCTCAAGTTTTTTTTTCAAGTTAATTGGAGAGAAAAAATTTGGAATTTCATTTTCAAAAAGGGAAGAAAAAATATAATCAGGTGACATTAAAACAGTCTTCGACAAATCTTTTTTTGAACACATGCCCTTTGGGCAGATGTCATCATCAATAACGTTAGCCCGAAGAAATATTTACATGCCCAAAATTTTATCAAGTTATATTATTCTTATTTGCCTTTTCATGCCAAGGAAATGATATGAAGAAATCCATTCTGTCAATATTTATTGTCTCGCCATTTGTTTTCAACCTGGACACTTTCTGTGTCTCCTTTGCAGAAAGTTCCTTGGAAAACTGTCAGTAAAATTTTATTTTGTACTTCACTTTAGATGGAAAAATCAAAGACTTTAAAGTACAATTGATGTTATTGTTCTTATTTAATTTGATTATATCGAGGCTTCTACCTTAGAATTTACATGCCCTTCGGGCTTGTAAGTGTGAAACTTCCACATGCCCGCTTCCACTTTAACCAGGTCCCGGGCATCGGACTCCTGGGATTTGTCGAAGACTGTTAAAATCATGAAACTGTATGTAAAGATTTGATATTATCTAATTTTAAAATATTTTAAAATATAATGCTGACCTATAACCTATATGACATGTTTTATATGGTTTTGTACGTATTAGTTTACATCCCAAAAATACCACTGGAAAAAATAGAACAAGAAAAATAATTATTTTCCTTCTTACCAACCTTATTTTTTTCAGGATGGTAGCAGGAAACTAGGCTATTATTTTTTTGGTCTGACTTATGTCTATATTCATGATATTCAGTTTTTAGCTATCAAATCCATCTTTTTAAACCTTATGTGATATTTAAGAAATAAGGTATTATTTAACATATTTAAGGTTGAATTATTATAATTTTTTTCTTTTGAAATATATATAAATATATTTTTTGCAGGTGCTTCTGAAAACTGTTAAGATATTTATTGAAGCTTCAAAATTCAAAGGATGATGGACCAAAAGTCTGATGAGGATTCTTGTGATTCTGCAGAAGTGATGAAAAAAAGGAACATTGCACACAAAGAAGAAGTAGACAAATCATTGAAAGAGTCCAAGGAGAAAATTCACAATCATCTGGCTCATGATGACGATGAACAAAATATGTCTAATGAAAATGAAGAAGAAGTAGTTAAATTATCAATATACTCAAAGGAGAAAATTTGCGTTCGTTCAAGTGATGATCAATATGATAAAGTTATTATGTCAACTGAAAATAAAGAGGGAAACACATCATCAACAGAAACAAAGGATAAAATCAACCATTATTTTCATGAGAGTGATGATGAGAATAATGATGAAGATGATGATGAACAAATTTTGTCAAGTGAAAAAGATGAAAAATCATCAAGAGACACAAAGAAGAAAACCATCAATCATCTTACACCTGATGATGATGATGATGAACAGGATGTGTCAAGTGAAAATGATGCAGAGGAAGATAAAATAGTAGATGGACAATTGGACGCCAGTCACTTAGTAGAGGAAAAGAAATCTTTCATTAAAAATGGTGTTGGTGTGAAGAAAAGTGAAGGAGAAAAACAAAATAGAAAATTATTGATGTCATCTGAGGATGATTCCTATAATTCTGTGAATTGTGAATCTGAGATGAATCAGCTCACAGAGGAAGTTGATGATCTGAAACATAATGGAGAACTATCTGCCCAATCACAGGAGGTGTTAGAAGACAATGGAGAATTATCTATCCAATCACAGGGGGTGTTAGAAGACAATGGAGAATTATCTGTCCAATCACAAGGGGTGTTAGAGGACAATGTTTACATTTGTAAACTCTGTAATAAGACCTTCTCTCGTAAAAGCACTTTCCAGTCTCACATGAGAAAGCACAAAAATAAAGATCGATATAAGTGTGAAACTTGTGGAAAATGTTTTGATCGACGTGCAAATCTAGAGGGACACATCCGTATACATACAGGAGAGAAACCGTTCATGTGTAGCGTGTGTGGAGAGGCATTCAACCAGACGTCCACGCTACAAGGCCACATGCGAGCACATACGGGGGATAAACCGTACATCTGTACTGAGTGTGGCAAAGGTTTCAGCCACTCTAGTGACCTGACTAGGCATGTTCGTATCCACACGGGAGATAAACCGTTTGTCTGTGACCACTGTGGACGATCGTTTGCCCAATCGTCTTCTCTGAACCGACACGTACAGATACATCTGGGCGGGCAGATAAAGCCTTACCAGTGTGACCAGTGTGAACAGGCATACACGTACGCCCACCAGCTACAGATCCACAAACGGACTCACACCAACTACAAGCCGCATCACTGCCACATCTGTGGAAAAGCCTTCAACCAGGTTAAATACGTCACCAAACATATCCGCACACACTCGGACGTGAAGCCCTTTGTGTGCTGTATTTGTGGGAAGGCGTTCACTGACTCGGGCTTTCTACAGAGACACATGAAGATACACTCAGGTGAGCGTCCACACAGGTGTGAGGTCTGCGAGAAGACGTTCGTTCTTAAGGACAGCTTGAGAAAACATTTCCGCCGCCACACGGGGGAAAGACCTTATAAATGTGAAGTGTGTGATAAGGCTTTTGCTGACTCTTCTGCTTGTAGGAGACACGCCAAAAAACATGAACAACTCTTACCCACATCAGATTGTGTGGAATAATTCCATCTTAAAATTGTGTCAACATTGATCTGTGGGGATGATATGACATTGTGTCATATTTGGTGTGAAATTGACATTGATCTGTGAGAACTGACATTTTGTTGATGTCAATTTGTGTGGAAAGTGATGGCATTGTTTTGGCATTGATCTATGTTGATTAACATGATGCTGTACCCATAATCAATCTGTGTTGATTAATATAGTAAGTTACACATTGTATCCTCATCAATCTGCTTCATTTAATAATTCGCATTGATCTACACTAATTTTAGAGCCCACTGTTTTTTTTATGTTAGATTTCATCTTTTAAGACCAGTATTTAACATACATGATGTATTTAACACCCTTCCCCGCAGTCACGCATTTTAACGCATAAACCATTTCCTATTTCTAACGCAAAATCACGCATTTACCTTTTCCCCGCAATCACGCATTTTCACGCACTTTAAAAAGTTCATTTAATCTTCAATTTATTGCCAAATTCCCACTATTTTATACTTGCTTGAATCTCATAAAATAAGAAAAGTTATTCTCTAATTAAAATATTATTTCAGAATATTATTTACGCTAAACTTTAGAAAAATTTGTACACCGCTATAAAGTGCTTGCGGGGAAATGGTAAAGAAATATTTCTATGACGCAAGGATTCAATGTATGTTGCATAGCAATTCTGTAAGTTGTAAAGAGTTAATACAAAGTGGTTTGATGTCCTTATTTTATTGATTTAATTATTAGTCTATATTCTGATATATTATATTCATCATACATGTGTAAGTTATTTTTTAAAACACACAAAGTTATTTGTAAGCATTGTTGCCAACAAAAAAAAATGTGTTATAACTTATAAGTGGTTGTTAGTAAACAATATTACTTTGTTATGAAGTTTTGATTTTCTTTGGATAGTTATACTTTAAAAAAAAAACTTGGCTTGAAAGAAGTCACAGGAACTTTAAAATTTGCTTTTTTCTATTCGAAATTTTTATATTTAACGGTAAGGATTATAGTGAAAAGACTTGATCTCCAAGATTCAGGAAATTTACCTTATAACTAGGATTCCTTATAAGTAGGATGTAGCAGTTTGTACAATGATTTGCCTCTATAATTCAAATTTTTATATGGCATCTGAAGCAAGTTTGAAAGTGTCCATCCCTTACATTTCTGCATCATCTATGCAAATTTGGTTCAGATAGGCCTTATGGTTCATTAGAAATAGACATGCAATGTGCTTTATACACTTTAATCTGGCCTATTAAATGGTAAATGTATATTAGATTCAGCATCTGAATGTCCATCCTTAGATGTTATGGTCTTGTAAGTTTGCTCAATATTGGGCTTAAAGTTACTTAGAAATAAGACCTGCAGCAAAATTTAACCTGTTGACTTATCCAGTAAAAGGTAGGTCAGATCCAGCATCTGAAGCAATCTTGGTAGTATACCTCCTTTGATGTATCACCCGTGCAAGTTTGTCATTAAAGGGCTCATAGTAAATTAGAAATAAGACTTGCTCCAGAACCTTTAATCTGTTTAATCGTCCGGAAAATGTCCATGAGATCCAGTATCCGAAGTGAGCCTGGTAATGTGCATCCTAATGTGTATCTACATGTATAATCATAGGGCTCATAGTTACGTGGAAATGGGACCTGCTTCATTATAACTTAAGCCTGTTCACTCAACTTGAAAATGTAGGTCAGATCCAGCATCCGAAGCAAGCCTGGTAGTAAGCATCCTTAGATTTATCATCCATGCAAGTTTGATTAACATACGAGGGCTGTTCAATAAATAATATCCTCTATGACAACCAACACAGAAATCATATGACATTAAGCTTGACTTCCTCTCATGATTGAATCTTTAATGGATTGGTATCAGTTTATGTGACCACTTTTCATCTCATATTTTCATTGTGAGAAGCTGGAAAACCAGGGCTATTTGACACACAGCATTAAAAAATGAATGGTCAAAAATCAGTAAACAAAAGTAAAATTAAATGCTTCATTAAAGCAGCTGTAAAACTTGTTAAGAATCCCGAAGAAATATTCACTGATATAGCAACCAATGTCTGTGTTAAAGACACATGAGGAGGTGGATTTCAGTGAACAATAATGATATTATAATGGGCATCAAAAATGGGTACTGTCCTTGGTGACAAGGACTTACAACAACCAATGTTCTGTTTGCCAAAATTCAACAAATTAAATATCACTTGTGATTTTTGATTGGTTGTAAGACACATGGCAAATATGATCGGCATCAATTTGGGACCACTTAACACTATTTTAAGGAAAAATTTGAGTTTTAATTGAGAGAAAATGTTATTAAATCATTTAGGCTAAATCATTGGAAAGCGTCTTTTGCTTCTTTCCGAGCAGCGACGACATTATTCATTCACCCAACGGTCAACCGGAAAATGTACGTCAGATCCAGCATCTGAGTCATCTTCGTAATTTGCATCCTTTAGATATATCATTCACAAGTTTGGTCAACATAGGGCGTATACTATAGTAGTTACTTGGAAATGAGACCTGCACCAAAAAGATTAACATGCACCAAAAAGATATTGAACATGCGACAACAAGAGATGTTTGTAAAACACTTATGCCCCCCCCCCCCTTAAATTGGAATTTTTCCAAGTCAAAAAGGGCATAACTCTGTCAATATGGTGCAATTGTACCCAGATCAGAACTTGACCTAAATAGTCATTTGATAAGTCTGTATACCAAATTTCATTTCAGTATGTGCAACCTCTGCAAAGAAAATGAAAGGAAAGTGCAAATAATTGGAATTTTTTGTAAGTCCAAGGAGCATAACTCTGTCAAAAATGGCGCAATTGTACCCAAAACAGAACTTGACCCAAATATTTACCTGATAAATCTGTATACTAAATTTCATCTCAGTATGTTCAACGGTTGCAAAGAAAATGAACGGAAACTGCAAAAAATTGGAATTTTTCTCACTCCAAGGGGCATAACTCTGTAAAAAATGGTGCGATCGTACCCAAAACAGAACTTGATTTAGATATAAATGTGATATCTGTATACCAAATTTCATTTCAGTATGTGCAAAGGTTGCAAAGAAAATGAGCTGAAACTGCAAATAATTGAAATTTTTCTAACTCCAAGGGGCATAACTCTGTCAAAAATGGTGCAATGGTACCCAAAACACAACTTGACTTAGATATAAATGTTATATATCTGTATACCAAATTTGATTTCAGTATGTGCAGCGGTTGTGAAGAAATGAACGGAAACTAAGTGGACTGACAGACCGACCGACCAACCGACAGACAGCAGCAAAGCAATATGCCCTCCTTTCTTCAAAGGGGCCGGGCATAAAACCATTAAATCTGCTCCAAAAATATTAACCTGCATGGTCATTCCTTTGCTGAAATTGCAGCATCTGAACACTTGGCTGGTACAAGGAAACACACATAAAGCACCCTTCGTGCTTCTATGGCTTATGTATAGGGCGTAGAAGTACATGTACTTAAAAGAAAACTGCACCAATAACTTTAACCTGAGACGCCAAGGGTATCACATAAACTCCCCCTGGCCAACTTCGTTGAGGTGAGCTAAAAATGTCTTCTTGCAAAATAGTTTAAAGTTTGTTCAAGTTCGACCTGTAGGTTTTCGGACTATTGGCTGTTTGACATATTTGTCTTGTTAAATTTATATCAAACTACACAGTATATAACCCAATGTAGCTGCATGACTCCTGTGAGACAAATCAAGCATCATAAGCTCCAGCTGTCTCCTGCCATTTTTGGTCTACTTTATCTGCAATATTTACAGCTGTCTTTTTTTCAACAATATCCACTAGTTAAACATTATTACATACAAGTATTACAACACCTTACAAAAGTACAATACATCTGTCCTTTTCAAGTGCGAATAATCAATAGAAACGCGTGCTTCGATTAGAAACCGTGGCGCGAAAAATCGACCCACTTTTCCCCGCCCTATCGATTCGTTAATTTTCGTTTTTATCTATTGTTTTTCTTTCTTTGTCAATATTATTATAAATTCATTAGGGCATTAAGATATGTCTGCTTCTAAACATATAGCAAAGTACAAACATTTTCAACCAGACAGGATTCTGAATAAACTCGGATAGATTTATAGAGAATTTAAAATTTCCACTAAGTTTCCATATGGAAAAGAATTTATGTTGTATCGGATGTGAAGGTTAATAAGTTTACTTTATACTTATCTCATAAATTAATGCTTTAATTAAGCGTTAACGAAAATGTCTAAATAATTTATTAAAGGGAAGCATTGCAGATATTTTAAAAGGACAACTTCAGTGGCATAGAAAAGAGAAGTATACTTCCCTGCCGTTAAAAATTTCGTAAAAATAAACAAAGTTGTATTTGTGTTTTTGAAAGTGTATGTTTTAATGTCACTGATGGATTATGTCTGCCTCCAAGAGAAGTAATAGTGTTACTAGATCCCGCACCTCATCTGATTCAAACTCCGGACAAAGCACCCCAGGACACGGAACTAAAACTCCACGCTCATCTGCCAAATCCAGAATTTCATTTGCACGGTAAGTGATTGGGTGTTATATTTATTCAAAATAAAGATAATGTCTATAAAATGTTGACACGTGATCACCTTCCCCAGTTTTAGATTACATCATCTCCAAATAAATTTAAACAATAAAATGCTTTCTTTGTTTGTTATTACTGGAATAAACGGTCGCAGCTATTGCAGAAAAAAAAAATGATTTTTTTCTGCAACAGCTGCTTCCGTTAATTCCAGTAATAACAAACAAAGAAAGACATTTTATTGTTTATATTTATATTTGTTTAAATAATCATTTAAAGAAGCTAGAATTAAAAAGATTATTAATTGTATTAATGATGCGAACGTCTTTATATACGCTTCATTGATAGAACAGCCACTGAGCAAGAAGTCTGTACAGGCGACATGCCTGTAGTTCAAGCAGTGATTAACGCAATGGGTTTTCTTAAGAAATAATGGAGAAAATATTCAGTGGATGTAAATATTACTTGTATTAATCTTTAGTTTTAGTTTTGGATTTATTTCCATACCAAAATCATTTAATTAGGAATTTTAATCATTTTTTGGCGAAAGCTTTTTTTTTTTTTTTTAAGAACAGAAGGGTCAATTTTCCTTCTTTTTATTTTAATTTTGGTAAAAGACGCAACAATATACTGCATACACGGCTTCGGCACAATTGCGTGCTAAACGCTGATCTTTATAGATGTAATATAATATCTAGTCCACTATGTTCCTGCGGTAAGGTAGAAAATACACATCATTATTTTTTCTCATGCCCTAACTACAACGAGGCCAGGATAGAGTTTTTCGATACGTTCTTGAGATTTAATAAAGTCCATATTGTTGACATTCAGACTTTACTCTGGGGGGATACATCACTCAGTAGTGCTGAAAATGAATATCTATTTTCTATTGTACATTCTTATATTCAGCATTCTGGTAGATTTAACTGATTGTACACATTTCTTAAAACTATTTGTATAAACAATAATGTAGCAGTCTATATATGTCCACAATGAGAGTTTATTTAATTTACTTGTTATTTATCTTGTACAAACTGTTGAACACTTCTAATTCATCCTGTTATAATATCTCATGTAGGGAGAGGGCGATTTAAGTTTTTAGAACTTGTGCCCAATCCACTGTATATATTTTGTGCAATAAAATATGTTCAAACCAAACCTTCTTTCGAAGTATTCAGTTTTAAGTTTGGATTCCTGATTCAGCCTGCCCACAGAGTAGTTTGTGCAGTGAAATGTTCTACGCTGTTCCTAAATCATATATACTAAATTTACTGTCGTGAATTCCGTCATCATATTTGGCAAATATATTAAATAGATGGTGAAAGTCCTTGAAATAAAATAGCCCAATATAAGATTAAAATTAGCACTATTTTAGTAATATCTATAAATTAACATCACAACCCCCACTTTTAATTTTATTTTCTGCATATATATGACAATTTCATGTTTTCTCTACTTGATTTCAGAAAAATGTCATTACTTTCAATTGATTTTATTGTATTTCATAAACTATGAGTACTACCAACAAAATTATTTAAACTGACACTCAAAATTGTAACTAGTAACTTTTTCCTAGCGAGGTCTGCTTTACATTCGGACGGAACATATACAGCATGCGTTTCATTGGTTTGATACCTTAATTGAGGTTAAAAAGGGAATTTCTAACCGATTAAATCAGCATACGAGCGCTGTATTCATACCCAGTATGTCCTTTTTTTACTGCCCCAGCTTTATTCTATTCAAAACGATCGAGATTTATATTAAATACGTTACGGTGTCGCTCGAGGCACATATAAAAATATATATTTCCATTTCTAATTTTTTTCTCTGTGATAACTCTTTGAAAGTTGTCGGAGTTTGTTTCTTGATAATTCTGCCGGAATGTAAATTAGGCAGGTCGATAGGTCAGGAGCTAAGGAGGCCTAATACGCATGCAAATCTCGTGCGCATCTGTCTCTGTGTCTGACGCTAAGGAGGCAAAATATGCATGTAAATCTCGTGCGACTGCCTTTGTGTTTGACGTCAGTGGGCGAGGACTATTGAAATTAGCATGGAAGTCCTCGTGTGATTTAAGTCTATGTCTACATTTTAAAGTCTAAATCTACAATTTTATTTCACAATGAAATGGAAATATAAGGAATCACTGTCTAGTTTTGAGAGTATGCCAGGGACATCAACAATAGTGGGAAACATGGGATAATTTTAGCATAACGGGCTTCGCCCGTTATGCAAATTATCCCATGTTTCCCACTATTGTTGATGCCCTGGCATACTCTCAAAACTAGACAGTGATTCCTTAAGTATCATTTTAAATTAAAATTGATCAATTTTCGGTTTGGAAACAGAATTACAAGGGAAAAAAGACGTGTAAGTTTTTTATGTATTAAGAAGGATAACGGGGTAAATTCTGAATAATTTCCATGGATTTCAAGTCTCTTCGGAATGAGAACTGACAAATAATTTATTGAATCAAAATGAATCAGATCAAATAGGGAGTGATTTCGGTGTATACCATACACTATATTTGAGACTGATACCTTTGATTATGTACTAGACTTCAAACTATCTAACATATCCTTCATTAACCTGCTGAATCACTATCAATTCATTATAAGCCGGGTGATCGTCACAGCCCCAATATAACACCAATAAAATTGACCACTGTATGGTCATTATCAAAACTGGACAAACAAACCGACAGACAAGATTCAACGGGCTGGTCGTTCTCTTGCACTTGTAAACTAAAGAGGTTATATGATTTCCTAGTATGGAGAAGTAGGCTAAAAATCTGAGCGTATGATATGGAGGGAAAGATGAGCAGGGTTTAATTATTCACACCACAATGCAAATTTTAATCGCGCTATCGAGAGGGAAATCAATGATAGTTTCTGATTACATGTAAACCTCAATAATTTCTAGTGACTAAACACAGTGTTCTAATACAAAGTACTTTATAAAGAAGTAGAGAGTTGTGACCTGAGGGATCTAAAATATATATTAAAAATGTTACCAACTGTTCGAAGAGGATCTCTTGTTAACCCGGGGGTGGATCTCAGGAGAAATTCAATGACATTTGGGACTGTGGAATACTTGAGATCAAGGCGATCAAGGTAGGAGAATCAATATCTAGAAAGAGTATTTTAAGTTTAAATCGATCAATTTTCGGTTGGAAAACAGATTTACAAGGGGAAAAAAAGGTAGCCGGGTAAATTCTGAATAATTTCTATGGAACCCAAGTCTCAGGTGAATTTTATTAGCAAAAGCTGAATTGTAAAAATAAGCCAATGTGATATTGCTATTTTTTTTTGGTTAGTCTGATCTTCCTTTTAAAATTCACCCGGCTTGGTGTATTTTTTTAAGGTTTATATTGCAATTTTAGCCCCAAGATAACGTATTCTGAAATTTATTTTCACCTGTACACCTTTACTGAATAAAATTTGTCTATATTTTTTTTGTTTTGTTTTTTTGGAAATATTACTAATATTTTTCAAGTCTTTTTCATTTTCCAGTTCTTCGAAGAAAACATTTTAGAACCATCCATTTTTCTAAACTTGCGACATGATATTAAGTCTTTTTCAAAGAAAATCTGTCCTTAAAATTATTGTTATAAGAGATACTCAGTAACTTTTAGTCGCAATACAAGATAAATATTCTCTTTTTTGTCAAGATAGCTTTAGCAAAAATATGATAGCTTATAGCCTTATCTTCACTTATCTTAGGGAGAGGGCTAAAATAGGCTTTGCCTGCTGCCCAATCCCATTCACTTATGTGAATAAAATTTTGTATACATAAATTCTTCACTGTCCAAGATCTCATCTACCGATCTTAAATTTCACTCAGCAGTCCAACGTCGATTTTTTATGCCCGCTCAGCAAAACATTTGAAATGTCAAAACTTTTGTCTTATAGATTTGAATAGGAAAAAAAATTTCAAATTTATAGCATTTCATTTTATCAAATAATTCTGCAGCATGAGACTGTTATGCTGCAGATTTTATTAAATAAAATGAAATATATAAAAAAAAGAACACATTCCTCATATGAATATGATTCTTCTGGGATAAAAAACTGCAGGATAAAGTTACTTTAAAAACTACAAGTCTATTTTATTCTTTATCAAATCCTTAACAGTTGCATAAACATGATCTTGTCCATGTTGTCAATATATAGTGTCTATTCTCACCTTAGTATTATTAATATAACTGTGAGTGCTATCATTTCCAAGAAAAACAAGACTTTCTTTGTAATACATATACATACAATTTTTCAAAGACCTTCAAAATGTACAAGTAAGTTCTGATGAATACGTAACATTTTATTTCTCATGACATGCAGTCATTTGGTTTTGAAATAAGCAAAAGACCTGTAAATTTCATTAACTTAATGACCTACTGAAACTTGCATGATTTCTAACACGTCTCTGTAAGAAATGTATTTCATTGCCATCACTAATAAGCACATGCATGCATACATTTGAACTGTTGTCACTGTATATCCTCATGCATCTCTGCAATAATTATATATAACTAAATACTGACAAACATATTACATCTAACTGACATTAAATTTAAGACTATGTGTCCTCATGTGACCCTGTAAGTGACCTAACTGGTTGAATGCCTTCCCACACACATCACATTTAAAAGGCTTTTCACCTGTATGTTTCCTTATGTGCTTCTGTAAGTTACCGAAGTCATTGAATGCCTTCCCACACACATCACATTTAAAAGGCTTTTCACCTGTATGTGTCCTCATGTGTGTCTGTAAGTGACTTGACTGGTTGAATGCCTTCCCACACACATCACATTCATAAGGCTTTTCACCTGTATGTGTCCTCATGTGGGTCTGTAAGTTCTGTGACCGGTTGAATGCCTTCCCACACACATCACATTTAAAAGGCTTTTCACCTGTATGTTTCCTTATGTGCTTCTGTAAGTTACCGAAGTCATTGAATGCCTTCCCACACACATCACATTTAAAAGGCTTTTCACCTGTATGTTTCCTTATGTGCTTCTGTAAGTTACTGAAGTCATTGAATGCCTTCCCACACACATCACATTTATATGGTTTTTCACCTGTATGTGTCCTCATGTGATTCTTTAAGTTACCTAAGTGGTTAAATGCCTTCCCACACGAATCACATTTACAAGGTTTTTCACCTGTATGTGTCCTCATGTGTTTCTGCAAGGGACCTGACTGGTTGAATGCCTTCCCACACAAATCACACTTATATGGTTTTTCACCTGTATGTGTCCTCATGTGATTCTGTAAGTGATCTGACTTGTTAAATGCCTTCCCACACGAATCACATTTATAAGTTTTTTCACCTTTATGTGTCCTCGTGTGACTCTGTAAGTTCCGTGAGTGGTTGAATGCCTTTCCAGTTACATCACATTTACATGGCGTATCACCTGTATGTGTTAACAGATGCCTGTATAAATATTTACTCTGATTCAACACATTTATATCATAAACAGTATATTTATCATGTTTATATAGACTTGTTAAAGAATCTTGTCATTCAGATTTGTATTGTTACATGAACTAAATCAGTCAAATGGTTTTTCGTTTGAAAAAACATATAATTTTTCAGAATGTTATTTGCATTTACCTCTTATTAGTTCTATATGAAATTTAGCTTCCCGCTCTGTATCCTTTTTCTTGGAGGATATAGGTTTTGATGTACAATCAGATATGGTGATGTTCTTACACACTGGAGTATCAGTAAGGATGTCCAAAGAAATTCTTTTCGTTTCTCTGTCAACCTATGATGATAAAACAGAGATCATACTATTAATTGCAATATTCAACACAGCTGTTAATTAATTTATAATGATGGCATTCATTTGATAAATCTAATATCACTGAAAGCAGCTGTCTTATAATCAAATCAGGGGATGACAAAATGAAATCCTATTGCCCGATGCCTAGGGCTAGTATTAATTTTAGGGATATGGGCAAATGAAATTTTATCAACCACTTGCCCATGGGCAGATGACTTATGAAGATAAAATCATTATGTATGCCACAGATTTTAAGCTGGGCATAAGGGATTGTACATTATCTACTAAATATTTGTCTTGCATGATCTACTCAGCATTTACCTTCCTCTTTAATTCTTTTAAATATTTATGAATATACTGTAAACGTATTACATTTGGCAGTGTATTCTTTTTAGCGTTTTTGGCGGAAAGAAACTTCCGCTAATTCCAGTACAACGCTAAATGTCTTCAACATATACACATTAATAAGATCATTAAGAAATGCGCTATATCAAATCTACGCTAACTTGTTCAAAAATCAATTTCCGCCAAATATTATACACGCTAAATGTAAATACATTAACATTATTAGTGTAGGATAGGGCAAGTAAATTTTGACCATGTACTTGCCATTGAACAAGTGCTTTAAAAATCTATTTGTCAGCCCCTGCAAATTATGGCCTAATTATAATAATTCAATTTGGGATACTGACAACAAAAACAAGTTAAGTTTGAAACTTGTATCAAATACCAGGCCTTATACAGTAATAAACAAAACTTTACAGTGTAACTGACAACACAATGAATTGATTTCATGCTTACAGTGAAGTGATTTTCTATCCCTGTGGTTTTTAAAAATATTGTTATGTTAACAGATGTAATAAATTTACTTTTATAACAAATCACAATTAAGTATTATTCTCACAGTGAGATGTTTATAAACAAGACCCACCAGCATTTCGACCATGTGTAAATTATGTGAATCAACATCTAATTGAAGGACTGCCTTTTACACGTTTTGATAGTATCATCTTGTGCAATAATTATACAAAACTAAACCTACTTTTGTTGATAAATGACATCATTTTATCTATAAAATTATTCATAGAACACATGAACATCCCCAAAGTTTTGTATAGTTTTGCTTTTAAAATATTAAATTATTATCATTATTTATATTTAAGATATCCACAGTCCAGTCCAATACGAAAAATTCGTAATATTACGAAAAAACGTAAGATTACGAAAGATTGTAATATTACAAGTTATCGTAATATAAAACTTATATTACAATTTTTCGTAATGTAGTTAAATTACGAATACACATAATATAGCAGATTGTAAGAGACTATTTACGAGTTTTCGTAATCCAAGACAAATTCAAGCATTGCAAGAAATTGAGTGGTGCGGGTAGCAAAGTATGACGTCAGTAATATATCAGATTCCACATCTACTGATAGCACGCGGTCAGTTTGGTCAGTTACGCCTATCAGAAAGCATGGAAATTCAAGAAGAAAGTAATGCCAGCGATGGGTGAGTGGACAATTTCTTTTATTATTCTTTTATAGGAATTTTCCCAAGGACAAGACCAATTTTCTAGTAAATTTCAATATTCGCTTAAGCATGTTGCATTGGTCTATATCACCCGAACTCCCTACTTTTCTTCCAAAGTCTACCCTAAAAATCAAACCCTCGTCTCATAATACAACTTTTCGTGCAATTCTTATTGAAATACACAGAATTCAAATCTCAGTAAGAGTCGTACAAGTTATCGTCTGTGACATCTCGTATTAAACGTCATACTTTGCAATCCGCCATTCAATTTCTTGCAATGCTTGAATTTGTCTTGGATTACAAAAATTCGTAATATAGCCTCTACAATCTGCTATATTACGCGTATTCGTAACTTAACTACATTACGAAAAATTGTAATATAAGTTTTATATTACGATAACTTGTAATATTACGCTTTCTAGTAATCTTACTTTTTTTCGTAATATTACGAATATTCGTATTGGACTGGACTGATCCACAAGACAGCAAGTACATTAGCCCATTGCCACAGAATCACACCACTCATGAATGCAACTGAGTAATCATATGATTCCGATGTTAATTTTGTCCCTTCCCCTTTATTTCTTACACTCCGTGAATAAATTTAGCCCTATTTTAAGGCCCAGGCAATTTTAGCTACAAGGGGCCATGACTTTACCAAATAAACTGGTAGTATATCAGAGGGGTAGGTTATCCTTGAATAATTCTCCTGCTTTGGGGACACTTTATCTAGTAACTAATCTTAAAACCTATGTATGCTGTATTTCAGTTTACAATTAACTTTTATAAGGATAATGCTGTCTTGATTTATAAATATGTTCTTTTCGAGGTCACAGATTTTCTGCTTTATGTATCCAGTTATACATGCATTTACTAGTAATTGCACCTAATTTACATATGATCTCAAGTTTCACTAATCAAGTTTCATATTATTCAACCAATTTTAAAAATCCCCCCCCCCCCTCCNNNNATCCCCCCCCCCCCTCCCAATTTCTTACTTCTAAATCCCAAATGTATTCAGGGTGACTCAATCCAATGAAATCAGAAATATTTCATATAAAAAAGGTTAAAAACATGAAGTCCCAACCTACCCCTAAATGGGAGACCAATCATGGCTGTCCTGTTCTTTACAAAATCTACAGGGGTATTTTCCTTATATTTATTCCTATGTAAAACTTTGCTTATTCTTGCCCCTCCCTACTCCCTGGGGTCATGCTTTGAACAAACATAAATCTACACCACCTGAGGATGTTCAAATAAAAATAGGACCACTTATGGCTCTCCTGTTCTCAAGAAGATTTTTTCCTATATATTCCTATACATGTATTATTGAATTTTGATCTGACATCATTTTGGCTCCATCTTACCCCAGGAGGTGATGATTTGAACAGGCTTGATTCTACCCCTCCTGAGGATTTTTTCACATTTAAATATGTGCAATCATTGCTTTGCTTGTCTTGAGGAGATTTTTCCTATAGATTCCTATGTAACTGTGTCCCCACCCTACCTCTAGGGGGTCATAATTTGATTGATTGATTATATTGTTTAACGTCCCTCTCGATATTTCTTTCATTCATATAGTGATTAGAATGTCTGCTCTAGAATCGTGCAGTACATGTAAGAAGTTGATCCTTGCAGTGCAGGTTCAAATCCTAGTGTGGGATGTGAAGACAGGTCCTTTAGATGAGAGTACGTTTAAACCAAGGTCTCATGTCGCAGTAGGTGCTGGAACGGAAAAGATCCCTCTCTGCTCAGTACTTGAATGTCGAGTATATAACAAAATTTGCAGCTCTCCACTGGCAAGTAATATGAGTGAAAAATTCTCAACAGGGATGTTAAACAACATACAATTAATTAAGTGAGTTTTAAAATCCCATTTAAAAGCCCATTCCTTTATTCTTTTAAGTTTTTTTTTATACTTGATATTTTGAATAATCTGGTATCTTGGAAATTTTACCTCAGTTTCAGTTTGAGATAACAAGGTTTGACTGTAGTTTGAAACTCACCTGATTTCCTAAGGATCTAACTGAATTTGAACAGGCACTATTTTCTTTTCCTCTCTTTCGGCAATGCAATACATGTCTTTTAAGAAAGTCAGAGGAACTAAAGCAGACTTTGCAATACTGGCAAGGAAATACATCTGCATTAAAAGACATTTTTTGGCATAAATTTTTCAGGTATTCATTAATTAAGAATTTTTTTTTATTCTTTCTTCAAAATATTGCCGACACCGCGTTTAAGGACATATAATCAATCTATCAATCAATCAATTAATCAATTAATGTTTTTGTTCAATATTGTGAAAATTTAACCATTTCAAAAAATGTTTTGCATTCAAACCAGATTTATATGAAAATTTAAGACTTCAAAGAAAGCAAAGCGTAATTACCATCACAGACTGTATACGGTTTACTATTTGTGAAGAAACTGTATCCATGTTTGTATTTACAGTGTTTTCCCATGAATTCTTTGCTGCTGAATCCCAGTTGACACCAAGGACAGCAGAATACTTCTACAAATAACCATTTTACAGAGTGCTTAACTTTAAATTTATAATTTAAACAGACATTGTTTTAAAATCTAAAAAAAAAAGTGTATTCAATGATACAAAAACAATACTTCCTTTCAATGGCTGATGATCTACAAGTAAATTTCTCAGAATTTTTAAAATATATGTTCGTTTCTTTGCAAATAAGAAAGAAAAAACAAAAAAAGAAAACAGAATACCCTCTCCATCTACAATTTTTGGAGTGACATCCATTTCTTCTCTATATATCCCAAGTTCTTTCCCGTAATCATGTCCATACCATACCAAGAGTTCTGTCCCTGCAGGGATGTCTTTAAAAGATCTGTAATATATCTGTCCTTTGTACTGAAATGCCACTACATTCTGTTCTGATTCTGATCTAGCGCAGTTGACATATCTCATCCAGTTACTGTAGGATTCTTTAAAGGCATTCACAAAATGACTTGGCTGGCCCTTTTTATATATCTACAAGAAACAACACTGTCACAGTGTGTTTGAGAAGCTGTAAACATCGGATTAACAAATAGTTAAAATCTTAAATTGCAGATAATTTATACTCATAAATGAAATGTGACATTATATAAAATGTGCATAGAGGATAAGCAACAATATGCAATTATTTCACAGGAAAACATATATTTTATCAATAATTCATTTCCAAATTTTGTAATTTTTTTCAAATACTACTCGTGTTAAAAATCCTCCCAGCAGTCAAAATTTTAACGTTAGGGAGTATATAGAAACAAAAGCGGTTATTTACACTGGTTGTTAAGTACGCGTTTATAGGCGTAGTCAAGGGGGGGGGGGGGAGAGTATGTCTTTGCCCCCCCACTTTTTAATGAAGAACAAAATCACAGCTACTTTGAAATAATATTAAACCTCATTTTTTGGCATTTTTTTGTTATGTTGAACAACTGAGTAAGCATTTCTCTGGAAGTAATAGTTGTATAATATAGTAATGTAATTTAGTAATTAAATCGTCAAGACCTTTGGAATTGAAAGTAACTTGCCTTTGAAAAAGTTGGCCATTACGAGAAGATTGAAATTTTGTGACCATACGCACGGGGGTATTTTACACGGTTTTTAGCTTACCGCGTAAGTAGTGTAAATTTCCCCCACACATAAATAACCACTCTTTTTAATGAAGAACAAAATCACAGCTACTTTGAAATAATATTAAACCTCATTTTTTGGCATTTTTTTGTTATGTTGAACAACTGAGTAAGCATTTCTCTGGAAGTAATAGTTGTATAATATAGTAATGTAATTTAGTAATTAAATCGTCAAGACCTTTGGAATTGAAAGTAACAAGTGCCTTTGAAAAAGTGGCCATTACGAGAAGATTGAAATTTTGTGACCATACGCACGGGGGTATTTTACACGGTTTTTAGCTTACCCCGTAAGTAGTGTAAATTTCCCCCACACATAAATAACCACTCTTATAGTATATAGACTTTACCTGGATTCTGAACAACATACCTGCCAAGCATATCCAGCTTCTTGGGCTTCATCCTTGTTTTCAGTTAGTTCTCCCTCATATGGACCAAATCTTGTTCTTTTATGGAAAAATTTATCAGCAAATACTCCTTGTCCAGCATTGACAATGTTTGATTCTCTTACTGAGAGGCCGATTGGAAGGGTCCTCTTAGCTCTGTCAGGAATACCTTGGGGTTGCTAAAATGTAATCAATTAAATAGGATTTCCCTGCATACCCAGTTAATTTGCATACTTACAAAAGTGGAAAAGATAAGTTTTAATTTCTGAAAACTCTCTAAATATTTATCATAATGCAATATTGACATATTAACATGAAATTTGATCGTTTCATTAATCAATTATTCATAACATTAATTACAACTACAATAACAATTAAAACTATCAAATATTAAATATACAGTGGACCACCTATTGGACACTACCTTCTTGTACCTATATCTTACCACTGTATCCGAGACCACTAACAGTGGACCATGTATTGAACGGTCCCCTTCATGTTACTATATCTAACCTCTGTATCAGCTAGTGACCACTATTAGTGAACCATGTATTGGACAGTCCCCTTACCTCTGTATCAGTGACCACTAAGGCCAAACAAAAAAATATCTTTGTTTACTGTTACATGCTGAAATAAAATAGGGTCGGTAGGTAGGAATTTTTTTTTTTATTTTATTGAATATTTTTATACAAAATTTCACATGAATTGGTTGAATTACAAAACATGCAGTTTTACCATTGTATGGTGCCTTACTTTTGTTTGGCTTGTAATATGGGTGGTTTCTTGCCAACTGCCTTACAACTCAGGGGTGTGCAATTAAAAAAAATCAAGTACTAGCCCACAGGCTTGTAACAGCAATAAAGTTACTTGCCTGAAGTTAAAAGTGAGTATGCAGTCCAAATATTAACCGTTTGTATTTCTCATGTATTATTCATAATTTTTTTTTATTTTAACTACCCCAAAAAAAACGGTAGCACCGGGCATCAGGTGATGCTAGTTGCACACCCCTGCAACTGCCACGCAATGGTAAGCAAATTGCAACGAACTAGTTGGTGTAGAAATTGAACTCACTTACTCACTGGTTTTGTTTCTGTCCTTTCAATTTCGATTTCAAAGATGAATATAAAAGTTAAACTGACTGGCCAGTAACTTCCGGATTTTTACGACGAAAAAAAGTTTGGGTCGGCGATTAAAATTAGGGTCAATCGGGTAACCGTAAACAAACAAATTTTGTTGTTACGCCTAACAGTGCACCAAGTATTTGACAGTCCCCTTCATGTTTCAATATCTTACCTCTGTATCAGTGATCCCTAACAATGGACCAAGTATTTGACAGTCCCCTTCATGTTTCAATATCTTACCTCTGTATCAGTGATTCCTAACAATGGACCATGTATTTGACAGTCCCCTTCATGTTCCTATATCTGACCTCTGTATCAGTGATCCCTAACAATGGACCATGTATGTATTGGACAGTCCCCTTCATGTTCCTATATCTTACCTCTGTATCTGAGTGACCACTAGCAGTGGACCATGTATTGGACAGTCCCCTTACCTCTGTATCAGTGACCACTAACAGTGGACCATGTACTGGACAGTCCCCTTCATGTTCACGATTACATTCCTCACAGTCTGCATTAAAACGTAAAAAGGAACCATCAATATATCTCAGCAATAATATCTTATACCTATTCTGCTTAATTAATCACTTGGGTTTAATGTGTACATGTAGCAGAGGCATTTGAAATCCCCCCCGTTTTCCCATGCATTTGACTATTCATTTACATAGATGGGTTTGGTTCTTTGAAATAATTTTCATTAGTGGTGGGTCAATGATCGTGGCCAAACAAAATTTATTTGTGGCAAGGCAATTTCCTGAGATACTCATTTGACTCTAACCTGAAGACTTAATGAAAATATATGTTTGCTAAGTCAACTTCTAGGGCCAATCACTGGGATCTCTAAATTCATGTATTAGGGTGACCCACTAAATCCCAAGCATCGATTCGCCAAGGACAATGCATAAGATGTTTACACAATATCCACTATATTAATCAACCCCTCCCCTGAAAGCCATCCCATTAATAGCTAGTGTCTATTCAAAAATTAACCATATTTTGAACTCTTGATTTATTAACTGTGAGAGGAAAAATGTTGACTCAGATAAAAAAAAATTTTTAATATGAGCTGAGATGTATTAAGCTTTTCAATATGTTAAAAACAAATGTGTTTAAATTCATAGTTTAACTTTTACAGCATAGAATTCCTTTAATTTATACTCTTTTATTAAAACTAATAAAACTGTAACCTACATATAAAATCGTCATCATCTGGCACTTCAAGGTCCATGTAGTTAAGTCTTTGTTGTACTCGAAGTGGATATTTACGTGACTCTGTTTTGTTGGTCTCTTTTATTGTCTTGTCAGTCTAAAAATGAATTATTAATAGCACATTATTATGATACTTAAGCTACATGTAGTACATGTATCCATCATGACTGTTCTACATTTGCACCACTTTAATTCAAAATAAAAAGAACATTTATTTATTATGAATGGTAGTAGCTCTAAGTATCCATAAAGTAATTGTGTTCTACATATGCACCACTTAACTTTTCATTCTGTATTTTACATGTACATGGTATTAAGCGAAAAAAATGCTACTCTTTCCGAGTGAGTTTGCAATTGCAAATTTCCACAACATATATATATATATATATATATCATATATGATCAAATTTATTGAATATATTCCAATTGATATATGATGCACAATGTATTTCTAACAGAGTTTCCTAATATAAATGATACCCTAATTAAATTATTCTGTATCACATGGCCATCGGAGAATTAGTGATGTTTTTCAACTCAGTTAATTACACCTGCACTCAAAGATTACTGTGTAATAACGTTTCCATTTGGGTTTTTTTCTTTCCTGACCCCATTTAAAAAAATATATATATACATGTATATAAAGTGTATTAGATGTATTGGCCATGGGGTGTCCTGATACTGTAGATCATGCACTTAATTTTCGCAACACCTGATTTTCGCAATATAGTCATTGACTCTTTATTAGCAAGACAAAATTTTCACGAATTGTGTTCATTGCTCTATATGTATAATCTTAAGGAACTCTATTGTACTCGAGAATGAAATTTTCGCGAGCATATTGTCTCGTGTACTTGCGCGAAAATAAAGTTCTTGCATATAAAAAGTGATCTACAATAGTGGTCTGTCCGTCTGTTACCCTTGTCAGCGCTCCCCATCTCTTATCTGTAAATCCTTATTACCGGTACTTTACTTTATCACAGAATTACCTCTGGTGCATCTTCCCAAGTCAAGAGTTTCTGATCCGCTCCGCTCCGCTTCACATAAACCCTTGACCGAATAGGTGAAGTTTGACGGTGTTAACTGTCACGCCATCTAGTGAGATTACATATTTTGAACTCTCCTGACCTCTGCTATTAGCCAATCAGAGTAAACGAATTCAACAGCGAATTCGAGATAATATTGGTAGTCGTTAATAAATTCAATATAATTCAACTAAAAAACTGAGACAAACCTTTAAAAGGGCTATCTAATGAAAAATACGTTATCCTTGTGACTAAAACTTGCGTATTTTTCTGTTTACGATGTGGTTTCAGTTTAAATAAAACAATGATTTTGATTGGTTCATGCAAACTTGCATGAGGCCATTCAGAGAACGCTTTGTTAACCCCGTCAAACTTCGCCTATTCGGTCAAGGGTTTATGTAGAGTGGAGCGGATCAGAAACTCTTGACTTGGGAAGATGCCTCTGGTGAGGCTTTTACAGATTCCTAATATTGCAAATTGCCACTGTCAAGTGTATTTTCTGTAATAATTTGATAAGACATTATACATTGGGGTGTCATTAAGCAAATTTTTTTAAATATAATAATAATATTAGGAGTACAGTATTCGCAACTCCTCCTAACTATACCAATGTATACCACTATAAAATTTAGAGACTTTCGAGGAATATCTATCACATTATGTCATTGTTAACCTCCTATTGACCTATTGTACATTTTGATTAGGGATATATTTGGGGTTTTCTATGTATAACAATACATATGGGTGGACACTGCCAGCACTCCTTCTGTAATACCTGGCATACCCATCACTTTTTACCGAGATAATGGCATCAGGTTTTACTTTTTAATTGCTTAACTTTAAAAACTATGGATAATTTATTTCTTATTATCTTCCACATATTTAACTTTGAAAACAAGGGGGAGTACTCTTTAAGTTTTTATACAATTGTAAATTATATTTCCTTAAAAATGGAGTGCTACCCAACGTACACTTTAACTATTTTTTTTTCACTTATTTTGGAAGATTTAGATATTTGAATGTCACAGAATATACACCGGTCATGCAGTAATCAATCGTATTGTACATAATAAAATATATATATAAAAATTAATATACATTGTGGATCAATACAGAACAATCTTCCCATACCTTCAGTTTTCTGGGTCTTTTTTCCTTTTGTTCCTTTACTGGTACTGAAAATCTAACTGTCTGTTTCTTTTCTATAGAAAAAAAAAACAAAGCTAAACCTTGATGTTTCAATTTAAATGAAATGGTATACTAGCTGGTATTTTGTCCTAAACATATCTATGCAGAAAAAAAATTCTTTCAAAAATCATAATCATAGCATACATTGCACCTCTCTTTAATACTTTATAATTCAAAACTTTTAATGAATAAATTAATTCAAGAATATTTAATTCTGTTAAAATACCATCATTTCAGTCTCCATATTTTGAAAGATTAAGGTATCATTGAAGCAACTTAAAAAGTCAAGATATTTACCGAAATAGTGCAGGACACTGATAAAAAAGCAAATTCCGGCAATATTTATACATGTGTAGAGTCTGTGAAATACATGTACTGTGCTATGCCATAACAGTGAACATGTCATTATGAACCAACTAAAGAGGAAATTCAGGGCAAATGGAGGGGAGTGAATCAGAAAAAAAAACAAAAGAGAGAAAACAGTTAGCAAGAACTGTCAGTGACTAGTGTAGTAATAATGTAATATTTCAGGTACTGTACCCCTCGTAGACTTGTAAGGCGTCCATTCCTCATCGCTGTCCGATTCTACTTTCTTTGGTTTTCTTTTCATTCGAGATCTGGGTCCCTTCATAAACTCAGGCATCACTGCTGGTAATCCTGAAATTATTAAATATATAAATACTAGATGATAAAGCTCTACTTAGTCAATTAAGAAATTGCTTATTAGTGCATTTGAATTCAAAACCATTAAACATATACATTGGATCATAATACACCGTGCCTGGAGTTATGCCCCTTTTGCTGCAACTTCAGCTCATTTTCAAATAATCTTTGGAAGAAATATTATATACTTTTAATCTTAAAGTTAAACATACCAACAGCCAGCATAATCTCGTAATTCTTCCTCATGTTTTTGTATCTAAGCAGTTCCACTTTAGAGAGTTTGGCCAGCTCAGCCTTGGAGAAGTATCCCTCTATACTGTACTCTCTGTTCTCCAGCTCTCTGATCACTTCATCACTGGGGAAATCCATTGTTAGTTTTGCCACTGAACAATCTTTTAATTTTAAAGTCTACAAAAAGTAAATTAAATTCAAATATTGTAATATATAACACAACCTCTTATTTTCCATAAAAAAAGTTAAAAATGCATGTGTTTCAAGATTTACTAAAGTTAAACTTAAAATAGCCCCTTGTTCCTATTAAAACCACATTCCTATTTCAAAATGATTGGAGATATGTCTGAAAATAAATACTTTTAATGCTTTATTTATATTTAAAATCTTGTCTTTCCTTTCAACCCTTTGTGCAGATGGATTGATTCAACTTCCATGATGCCTGGATAGTCTTTTGTTTTAAAACAAGCCTTACTGTAATAGTGTGTGTCATGCAGCCTTCATCCATTTATGTTATTTATTCAAAAGTAAAGGTCAACTCCCCCCCCTCCCCTCTTTAAAAAAAAATCCCCCTATGTCCTTTCATCAGACATACACATATGCTTCTTTGACTAATATTATCATTTTTTTTTACAAGAAAGTTAAAATTCGTATGTCATAGGCATACTGCTCCCTTCTAAGTTGACTATGAATTGTACATAAATTCACAGGAGTCGGCAATTTTATCAATAAATAGAAAATAAATGGTAAACAGGCATAAATCCTACCAGTGAGCTTCGCTACGCTCGCGAAGCTCACTGGTAGGATTTATGCCTGATTACCATTTATTTTCTATTTATTGATAAAATTGCCGACTCCTGTGATAAATTATACATTGAGAGGACCCGGGCACTCGCCAGGGAATAACAAATATTCGTTTGAAATATTGGATGTCAAAAATATCAGAATAGTGAGACTCGGAAAGCAAGAAAAAAGTAATTTGCTACGAAATAATTTCAAAGATTTTTTAACGTTCACATATAGACTGTTCGTTAAAAGAGTTAAACTTCAAAGATTCTTCAAAAAAGAGCTTCCAGCTGTATTAGAAAGAAGGCAATCGTTATCAAAAATTAATAAAATTATGAGAATAATTGATACAAAACGCTTCGTTGTGTTATAAAACATTAATTTAAAATTTGCTCAACATTTTTAAAAAGAAAATCTAGGATCAGAAGGCCTACTTTCATTGCCGGATGTCTAAATGCAATTGCAAAAAGCTGCCAGTTTTTTTTCGACTTTTAAAAAGTGCATGTATTATTAAACATGCATCGCAACCTAAATGAATAAATCTTTTGATTTCTTGTGCAATTTTACCTTTTTTTCCGCCCCAATTTAGGCCTATAGAATTTGTCTCAATTCGGTGAGGGGTGACCTTCTCGTTAGTCGAAGCAGACGACAGGAATATTTATTTGACTGCCGAACCCGATTTAATAAAATTGACGCTTGACAAATCAATCGAACTCAGTGCGCAAAATATTTTTAAATATGAATTAAAATATTAGTTAATTAAATCTAAATATTTTTTTAAGCGGTGAATATTCTAAAGGAAAAATTTATAAATTTCCTTTATTGTTTTAATAGCCAATTTTTCAGTGTTACAAAATTAACAAAATTGAAAGTGGAGGGGCTAAGTGTAAAAAAAAAATTTGTACCTCCAAAAAAAAACTGACAAGCAAAAAAAAAAAAAAAGGAAAGGAAATGTCTATTGCCCAATCACGAAAATCCTATTTCGTGGGAGGGGGGGGGGGGGG
>PRKT01000208.1:236075-250165 GCA_003671525.1 Saccostrea glomerata | reverse complement strand
GGGGGGGCTAAGCCCCCCCTAGCCCCCCCGGTTCCAACGCCTATGATTAAAATTAGATCATCTTATCCCCCCATAATTTTGCCGCTATATATAGTATACTTTACAAAACATTGCTACTTCGTACACGTGCACTTTTTTTAATGCTTATCAAAGGAATTTTTGGTAATTCATATTGCCCAAAACTGAAATATATGGATTTGCCCCAATAATTAATTGGAATAATTGCAGCCTCGTAGCATCGTTTTTGAAGGGGGGGTTTACTTACTTGATGATTTTTTTTTAACTTTCTTTCTTTCTTTATTCTTTAAGCCAAAGGCTCATCAGATTTACATGTACACCATATACACACAATAAAGAGAACAGAATAAATATTATATATACAAAAATACACAAAGGATATAGATATCAATAGTAGTTACAAATTCGACTTTCTTAGAGCAGTAGCTTTATATAAAAATTTCCCCAAATTAGACAACTCTTTAACATTTTCGCTACTCATTAAACATACAACTTTAAAAACACTTGGTTTGACATAATAATATTTCTTAATGTACATACTTCTCAAATTTTCATAAAATGGACATTTTAATATGAAATGGAATTCATCTTCAATATCATTACAGGCGCAAAGTGTGCAAATTCTTTGAGATCGAAGTGTATTATTATATCTACCAGTTTCATTTTTTAATTGGTGGTTTGATAATCTAATCTTTGTAAGCATTCTCCTATATCTATCATCAATAGGTTTTGTTAAATATCTTTGTAAAACAAAATCATTCATAACATATTGGTACAATTGTCCTTTTGAAGATGAAGTTACAAATGAAAAAATATTTTGTCTATAAATATCAGTCATCCTTTGTTCAATTATTTTATATGTACAATTATCAACAATGTTAGATTCCCATAAATAGCTCAAACCTAGTCTCTCCAACTCTTCTTTAATACACTTAATCCACTTATCGTTACGTAAAACCATATCTTCATAACAGGCCCTAATTATACAATTATCAGTCCCTCTTAACTTGAGCCAATATTTAAAAATTTTTAATTTCATTTTTACTGCTAATGGATATCTTCCTAATTCACAATATATGAAATTATTAACTGTTTTCTGACCCACTCCTAAGACTCTTTTACAAAAGTTAAGGTGGATTTTTTCGATATCAGTGGCTTTATGCCATCCCCATACCTCTGATGCATATAAAAGTACACTACTTACGTAAGTATCAAAAACCGATAACTGCGTTTCAACATTGAATGCATGTGCTTTTAATGAATTAGATATAGCAAATGAAGCTTTTCTACCTTGCTCTGCGGCATGTTTTTGAGTTTTCAAAAATTTTCCATTGTAATTAAATAACATTCCAAGATAATTAAACTCGTTAACAATTTCGACTATATCGTTACCATAAATCCATTTCTCATCCTCTCTAATCTTACCACCATTTCTGAAAATAATTATTTTTGTCTTCTGAATATTAACTTTAAGATTCCACACAGTAGTATAATTACATAATGAATTCAACAATTGTTGTAAACCCTCTGGGCTTTCAGACATAATCACCATATCATCTGCATACATAAGGAGAAACAAACTTATTTCTTGTACATCTATACATTGACAATTTTCCTTAATAAATTGCATCTCAAAATCATTTACGTATAATGAAAACAGTAAAGGGGAGAGTGATTCTCCTTGCATTAGTCCTGCATTACTAGTAAAATATTCACTAAATAAGCCATTGTATTTCACACAACATTTTATACTTTGATACAATGCTTTAATTATTTTATACATTTTCCCTTGAATACCAATATTAAATATTTTCCTCCAAAGTTTAATTCTATCTATAGAGTCAAAAGCTTTCTGATAATCAATAAAACAGCAATATAAACGCTTTTTCTTGCTCAAGTATTTGTTAACAAGTGATTGTAATACAAATATTGCGTCAACAGTTGACAACCCTTTTCTAAAACCAAATTGTGCATCAGACAAAATACCATAGGTTTTCTCCCATCCTAAGATTCTATTATTAAGAATTGTAGTAAATAACTTTCCAAAACAGCTCAAAATAGTTATTCCTCTATAATTATTTGTATCATTAACATTCCCTTTCTTGTACACTGGGACAATAAACCCTTTTGACCAGGACTCCGGATAACATCCGCTCTCGAAAATATTATTAAATAATCTGTGTAAAAGTGGTAATAAAATTGTTTTACAATTAATAAAAACCTCATTTAGGATATAATCCTCACCACAGCTCTTATTAAGCTTAAGTTTACCTATTGCATCTTCAATTTCCTTTTCGCTGATTATTTGGTCTAATTCCTCATACGATGGATCCAAACCCAAAATGCTATCATTATCTAACCCAGCATTTGTTGTAGATACTAGATCTTTAAAATGGTTCAAAAAATCTTCATTGGACAGAGAAGTATGTGTGCGCTTTTTTTTCTTTTTAAAAAGAGAATGAAAATGTTTTGTATTATGTTTTCTCAAGTAGTCTAGCATATTTCCCTCATACCGTTTATACTGGCGTTTAAGTTTCTTTTCTGTTTTTTTATAGATATTTTTATCGTTACATAGAATTCTCCGATTTTCTTCTGACTTATTGTAATTAAAGTTTTGTAAACTAAGCATATATTTTTTATATAAATCTTTACATTCATTAGTAATCCATGGTTTATCTTCTGTATGACGTTTAGGATGCTTTGATCTAAATGCTGGTGCTTCATGGCTATCGTTTTCCCTGACTTCACAATAAGCTAATACCTGCATATTTATTGTTTCGCATAATTTATCTACACAGTTAGACAAGAAAAAGAGGGAAAATTTCACACAGTCGAAGAAAATCTATTCCGTGGGAGGGGGTGTTAGATGTCAACTTTTTTTATACAAACTTCTCTCAGTACCAATCTTTTAATTAACCTACAATACTACATTTTCCTTTTATTACAAAAAGTTTGAGGGGGGCCAACCAGTTTTTCAATGAACATTTACTACAGTTTAAATATATTTTTTTTTTAAAAGAGGGGGCTGGGGGGGGGGGGCACCCCCCTCCTCGTTGCTACGCGTGCCTATATTGTAACCCTATCCTCAAAACATAATTAATGTTAAGTTAATTTTATTAATTCTCTCACTTGGTCGTGAAATTTAATAATGACAACGGACGTCCTTTCAATGTAAACATTTTCTTTTCATTAAATTTCAATTGTTCGAGAGTATACGCCTGTCGCTTTTAGTAAGAGATAAGACTAAATACCAGATAAGTCCCAGATAAGCAGCTCACTGGATATCAATGACGAGGTTTAACAGTTCCTAAATCAACCTGTTATTGTATCACTTCCTTTAATCCTCGCTCTCATAACAATAACTGCTATAGGGCAGGGTGGTCTTAAATCGTATATCATTCTTTTTTATGTTGAACTTTTACCTAATTTTTCGCAGTTTTTCAAAGTCAAGTAGCTCTTACCTGTGTTCTTTATAAATGCACAAGTAAAATACATATAACCGAAGAAAACAAAAGATTAAAGAGGAAAAAAATAGAAGTTTTCAGATATATGATGAAAACCGCATCAAGTCATACATGTCATGAGTATAGCTAAAAAAAAGATTTTTTAAAAAGCTGTTGGACATTTAAACAATAAACAGACGTTGTTGACAGCTTACGACATAGAGCCTGATTGATGATAGAACTTTAACATGTGTCTCAGGAAAAGTTTGACCTGGTCCCTCTCTAAATATTGATTGATTTCTATCTGAAATGAAAGGAGACATTTGTTTATCTTAATTTTCGGCTGATTCTTTAAATCCCTTAAATTTCTAAAGGATTTGGGTATAACAACTATTCCCCAACCCGATGTTTCAACTTCAATATCTCTTATTGCTTGTACCTAAATCAGCGAAGATTTCCGAAGGAATTTGTCATTGGGGTTTTTCTCGAGTGTTGTCGTGATCGTTGGACGCCTCAATGGTTAAATGATTTCTAAGAACTTGATTTTTGTACTGTTTTCGTAAGATACTCAAGTGAGCATTTGAGATTTCTGTGAGATTTTGGATTTAAAAAACAAAAGAAACTAAAGCAAAATGACAACACAAAGATTGACTTTTCTAAGGTATGTGATTTTCTCTATCGTTTCACGATGTACAATTTGGAATTATGTCACAGTCGTAATTTATTGAATAGAATGGTAAGCAAATTGTTTTAAAGTCTTTTCATAACATTTTTTTCCTTTAAACATTCAAAATATTGGAAACAATGGGATTAAAGTTAAGAAGCAATTCAATTTACAACTAAGAAACACTTTATTAGTTTCTGTGTATGAAATCATTGAGGCAGTTCTAAAAGTTTCAGATTTCTTTTTATAAAATGAAGATTTTGACTATGGAGAATTTTTCACTACGTGAAATTGCTCTGTTCAGTAAGATTTACTTTAATTTAATCGGCTTAGCAATATATCTTAAATATCAATGAGCAATCTGTAAATTTCAGATCGAAAACTAATATTATCAATGCATAAATTGATCAATAACTTATTCTTCAATGATATCCTATTGGTCTACTTTCATTTCGTTGTAATATATATGTAAAAGGTCCAAAGTAAAAAAAAAAAAGATCGACTAACAAAACTAGATATAGTGAGTCTACCAATGTATCTTCTCCGTAACGATATTTGTACTTTTCAAAGGATACGACAACAATTGTTTTTACTGGAGATAAGTAACTATTTATATGAATTATAGTACATAAAATAATTGGTAAAGCGTTTGATATACTTTTAAAATATAAAAAAAAATTGGGTTTTAAACAGAGATATATTATCTGTTTTACAAGTTTACAAGTAATTGGGTGTAATAAATTTACTACTAATAAAACTTGACGCATTGTGTGTATGAAGAGAGAGAGAGAGAGAGAGTTACATTGAGAATAGTTGGTACCTCTTTTTAATATAGCATTTTACTTTCCCAACTCATATAAAACTATATTTTCTTTTGATCGACATATTGTTTTCTGCTCCTGTTTTGCATTGTTTTATGGGAACCACTTTTCACAGTAAGCTATTACCATTTGTGATTGCACCACTTAATGAACATCTACTACTATTAAAATGTAATAAAAGTATTAGTAATAATTGTATTTACAGATAAAATTGCAGCAATAAACGGGAGAAAATATCGATAAAACATAAAATGAATTGGATCCTGGTTTCCACGTTGAATTGTGTACGTTTATAAAGACGGCGAATATGGAACAGACATTCCCTTTGGTTGTAAAACAAATATTTATGTAATTCCCTATGTAATTATCTATCAATTAAGTTGTAAATTCTGGATTCGGTAGTATCATGCTCGCGGTTGCAACACGTATCATGGCCGCAGGAGCAGGGGAGGGTAGGGGGAGCGGTTGGTTGAAAATTTAAAATGTATAGTTGCCCCCTCCCCCACCTCTGCTCAAAGTGAAATTGCTTCCTATGGGCCTGAGTATTGCTTATCTTTTCGTACACTGTAAACACAGTCTTTAGGCCCCCCAAAAAATACCTGTGTTTCCGGTAACGCTCGACCCTAATTTTACGCGCCGACCCTAGGTTCAGTTCAGTTCAGTTATGGAGTTCCCTCCTATGTATAAGGAGCACCCGAGAAGGTGGTTTCATAAAAGACATAAAAATTAAAAATAAAAGAAATAAAGTGATGAAAAGACAGTTAGTAAAACCTGTTCTATGTAGTGCTGTAAAAAATAAAGTTAGAGGTGATAGACAAACTCAAAATAAAAACAAGAAGTTACAGACTGTACAGGAGCTTAGGTTAAAATGTAAAATTGTTTAGGCCTTAAAAGTACTAAAAAAAAAAATTTAACACTTGTACCGTGAATGTTTCTATTTTAAAAGTTATTTCAGCTCTAAAAGTAATTATAAACTTCTCCTTAACAAAAATAAGGAAAAAATATATTAAGGACTGTTGATTGTAGACTGTGTACTAATTTTTTTAATAGTTTGAGCTCTATGGCAATGTAGAGCAAATACCATGTTGCGGCCCAGGTTCTCAATAAATAACTGAATTTTACTGTTTCTGGATGGAATCTCTGAAAATGTGTAGTAGGAGGGGTCGATTATGACTTGCAGTAGTCTAATGTCCTCCATTATGTATGGATTTGATTCCTGTAAACCAATGTTTTCTTGCAGGTAATGTCCTAGTTTGGTCACATATGGTTGCCTAACAGAGTCTAAGATGGGACATTTTAATAGGAAGTGTAATCTGTCCTCTTTGCTCTCTCTACACAACAGACAATCGTTTTTCACTTCATGTTGGTTAAATTTATTAATATTATCTTGTAAGCGGTAGGTATTTGTTGCAAGTTGAACTTTGACAATGGCCTTATTTGAAGCACTGGGTGAATACGCACTTGACTGCCATAATGGATGGGGACGTCTGCATGAGTTGGCCTGTAATTTCAGATGTTGAAGAGATACTTTTTCCGAAATTTCGATTTCATTCTTAATTTGCCAGTAATCCGATATTTGCTTCTTTGCTTTCTGTTTCCAATGTTTTGCCTCTTCAGTGCTTTTAATATTTCTTAAAAGGTATAATGGATCTGGAAGATCGTATTTTTCTAAGGTACTTTTTGCTCTAATAAACCAACTGGCACTATTACAAGATTTTGTCAGTAGTTGCCGAACTGCCATTTGGTGCTCTATTGTTGCAGGATCTTTAGAAATATTTAGAAATGTTGTGATAATTCTAGCATCAATGTGGGCCTCTATCGTTTTGGCTCCAATCAGAGATAGAGTGGCAATTGATGCGGTCCTATCAGGGAGACTTTGTAGCTGTTTCAGTACCTTTCTTTGGTAATTTTCCAGTTTCTCTAAGTCAGTTTTCCTTATATTTAATAGCTCAATTCCGTGGAGTAATCGTGGGATAATGAATGTAGTCCACATATTTAGAGTAATAACAGGGGATAGACCATTTTTTCTATGCATACCACTTCCGAGTAGTCGTATAGGGTTCTTCGGGCAGTTTCTATTCGCTGACTGACGTCAGGAGTATTTGTTGAATTTCTTTCAATGCCTAAGTGTTTAAGGGAAGATACCTGGTTGATATTTTCATTCCCCAACTTCACTTCAATTTCTTGCTGGTATTTTTTATGACTAGTCTTAAAAGCTAGGATTTCACATTTTGCTGAATTTATGGTAAATCTGTCTTTATTTGAAGCTGTGTTCACTAAATTAGTCAGGATCTGCGCGTCTATCTGGTTTTTTGTTAACAGGGCAATGTCATCCGCACATGTTGGCGCGGTGATGTCAAGAGTTCCCTAGGACTTTTTATTGCAAATCCGGATTTCGTACCGTAATTTGTTCTAAAACTACAGTCTTCAAAACGCGCGAAGTTAAAAAGGCACTTGTAACAAATAAATAAAAACGTGTTTTCAAGTATTTTAAGATTATACATGCATAGATAATAGTTCTTTTCCCCTTAGATCGTTCCCTCCTTTACCCTTTTATGGCGACTTTTGACGTCTAGCCTCCAACCCTTAACATGCTTAATGAGACTTTTGACCACATGTTAATTGACACATGTATATTTTCATTGCTGATTTGACTTGAAATTACCGCTTGTTTATAAATTATCAGAGCACGGGTGGCCACCTGCAGGTTAACAATAGATGATTGCATCATACTACAGGTAGAAATCACATGATTTACCTGTGTAAACAAACAAAAGAATCTCGGAAAGTCCCACCAAAATTCAAAATGGCGGACTGTTACTTACGATGTTTTTTGAGCATATAACTCTGTCTATACCCAATATTTTCTCATCCAGTAAAGCATTACATGAAATTCAAGCTGTCATTTACAAATATTTCTTGAAATGTTTGAAAATTATAATGATCTATATGTGTAATATACTTCAATATGAGATACGAAAAATTTGTGAAGTTCGGGACCGCGCAGTGCCGATTTCGTTACCTGTTTCTCAGAAATTCAGAAGATACCTTCCATTTTACACATATTTATAAATGTAAAGGTGTAGAAAATAATTATTTTAATAGAATTTGATCATTAAAATATTCAAAAACGTTTAGAAATCAAGTTTTATCATGCAAGTCTGAAAATTTGTTGGCGAGATTGACATTGTAGTATCATTACAATTATTGATTTCTGAGGAATCAAACTAATAAAATAGATGATAAATAAAATTTAATCAACAATTAAATCACCATATATAAATTTTACAGTGTTTAAACACAATTTTGGCATATTTATGCCGTTTGACATGTTTAAAATATCTATTTTGCGATTTACACCTGCTTTTACCTGAATTATTTATTCATAGAAAATTACAAAAACATTCTGTAAATAGATGAGAAAAATTTAATTTATTACTAATCCAATGATATATAATACATATCATAAATGAAATATTTTGACCCCTTTTAGTTCAGTTTTAAAATGCACCCCAATTCATTTAAAACGCTCTAAAGGGCAGCCAGGCAAACACTCCAGGGATATGGCTAGTGTGTCAAATTGTTGCCTTAGATGTATTGCATCACTTATATGTGCATCACTCAACCCCAAGTCCACCACATGTTGTCATGTGGTTTAAGCTCAAGAAATGTCCACACTCACCCAAAATTACCGTTATAAATAACTTTCCTTGGCACTGGACTGTGGGAAATTTATAGATAGAGACATTCATGATTTTGAAGCAAGCAAAGGATCGATGTTTGTAGTTTTTAGTCAGCCCGCGGGCTGACTAGTTATGATACGAAGAACTTCAAATGCGCTTGCGTGTTTTGGAATTCTGGGAGGTAGTTCTGCAGTAAATCACTCTTGCTAATTTCATTTCAGTAAAATCAGTAAAGATTAAACCAAGGAATCCCTAATCAGTATTTAACACCACATTAATTTGTAAATTTAAAATCAACTTAAACAGGAATGTCATCTTTGCTTATTTATTTACAGAAGCTTCGTAAACAGTTCAGAACTTTTTTTTTTAAATCTGGCTCGCAGAAATTTGACTGGTTGAGTGGTTCTCATCAGATCTACGCAGCGAAGCATACAGTTGTATGAATTCAATTCACGAGGTGTTTGACGCGTCAGTTGAAGTTCTTTTGTAAAGTATATTGAAAGTATTTTACTTATGTATTAAAATCTACAGCATAAACATTGGTTTATTACAGATTTTGAAGTAAATCAGTTTTCACTGGTTTACTTTCGTTTTCATTGAATCATTTCGATCCCGATGCAAATAAGCGAACTGATTTGTTAATGCATACAACGGATACTTCGGAAAGAGACACAACTAACTGAGCTTGCTCGTTTGTTGCCCCCCGCTGAAAGTGGAGGAATGGATATTTATTTCGGTCTGTCTGTCATTCCGTCCGTTTGTCTGTAGTTCTGTCTGTCTGCAACACTTTCATTTCCCTGCAATATCTCTTAGAAGCCTTTGAGAGTTTGAGTGTAAGTTTACACAACTCACTATGACCTATGGACGACTCCTCTTCATTTTGAAGTCAATAGGTCAAGGTAATAAATTCAAAACTCTGTCTGATTTATCTACAAATTTTCTAAAACTTTGTTTCCGCGCAATATTTCGATAAGCATTTAAGCTTTTGAAATTTTATACAACTACTTATGGCGAAAGGAAAACCCCTATTTATTTATTTGTGACTGTGTGTAAAACTTTCATTTCCAGTCAATATCTAAAGAAACTTTTGAGATTTGACAACTAAATTTTATCCACAACTTTCTTGAGATGCATCCCTAGATCTGCGCATGCTTTTCTTTTTTCTCTATAAGTGGGAGACGCAGATTATCTGAATTAGCTTGTTTTTTTTTTCATTAAATGAGACCATTTAGGTTGTGGTAATCGGATTTAGGATTTTATAGTTTTGTTACATTACAGTTAGAGATCTGATAAATGAATTTGTAAGTCTAACTTTTTTTTATATTGTCTCAATACTACTTTCTTTCGACTTTCAAGTTGAAATTCAGCTATCTACGTCAAATTAGGATAGTTAACAAACTAAAAATAAAAAAGTACCAATGTATTATGCAAAGATGAAGCTTTACAAAGCTTACATGTTAAATGCATATGGGACCTGTTTGCATGAAATTTCTCTATTCTAAAAGTAATAGAAAATGTATTGGGTATTTTGACAGCGGTCCTTTATCGATATTCTCAATTAAGGGTTTAGTATGGTTGTTACGGTGTCGCAGAGACAAAGGTGTCTCCATTGACTTAAACACAGTAGCCCTGAGTGATTCAACCTACGACATGACATACTCTAACAGGGGTGATAGTGGAGCTTGTGAGGTCCCGTTTGGTGGCCGTGGGATTGTTAAAACTGCCATAATGTTCATACCCCCACCCCTTTCTAAAATCATATAAATCCGATAATGAGCTTGGTTTATAACTTCATGGAATTATGTTTTGTGAATTTGAACTTAAATTAATATTATACTTTCTGCATGTTCTTTTAATGAAGAGGCAAAAAATGCAATAGAATCTGGATGCACCAACGCTTTTGTTCCTATGCGGAAGACTGTTAAAGACGATGTTTTTTTTAAAGTAGCCAAATCTGCTAAATTAAATGATAAAAAATGTTGAAAGCATTTTTTCAGTTCCCTATTATTTTTTAAAACATTATCACAGAAAAGAAAAATCCTCTGGCTGACTCTCTAAACTTTTTTTAAAAGCTAAACTTGTAAGGATATAATGTCAAGTGGCATTACGATCAACATCGGCGGTTTAACTCTGACATTATCGTCCGTGAAAGAAATGGATATTAACTATGTCTTTACATGTAATGATAATGAGGTCGAGGTAGAAGTAAGCCTGAAAAACAATCTTGAATTCTTTATTTTACTTTTTTTGTTAAAAGTGACAAAATTTCAATATTCAATTGTGATTTATCATTAAAATTCAAATGTCTTTCTCTATAAATCAATCTCTTGCAATATGGTTCTGCTACCTACCTCTAGAAAACAAAATATTACTTGTTAATATTTAATATAATATTCAGTTTACCTAAAAAACAGTCAAATATAATGTAGAGTTAAAATAAAAAGTAAAAGTAAAAAAAAAGTAATTGCCTACCTACCTACCCTAATTTTGAGGGACATGTTACTGGAAACACACATATTATTTTTTTTGGCCTTAGAATCTAAACACAAATCTAAACACATTTTTTGTATCACTTTTATTTTTTACACGTTTAGCTCTAAACATGTCTCATTTCTAAACACGTTAGACTTCATGTGTTTAGTTGCTAAACATGTTTAACCCCTAAACACTTATTTCTAAACACATTTTTTGTTTCACTTTTTTTTTTACACGTTTAGCCCTAAACACGTCTCATTTCTAAACACATCAATATTTAAGTTTTAAGTTGCTAAACATGTTTAGTTCCACAACATTAGATCCAACACAATAGTTTAAATTCTAAACTATCGCAGGAAAAGATATTTTTGGAAGAAAAAAATATTAAATAAGTTTCCTAGAAATACCATAACATTATTGAAAATTCAAACAAAGATTTATTTTTGAAGAATTTTAAATTCAATATACATGTACATGCATATAGGTTTAAACATTAAATTATTTTTTTTGCTCTTGTCAATATTAATCAGCCCAGCAAGCATGCAATTATTGCTTATGTCTGTAACAAAAATTAATCAAGTTTATTAATTTCCTGCAAGTCTTTCACTAGAAACACACGGTCATATGTTTTCGTCCATAACTGCCAGAAAAAAATCCATTTCCATTACACGAATGTTTTGGGGCTGTTTAAAAATATACCGAACAGTAGACTTCACAAAATTCAGTTTCCTCTAAAATGCTAGAAGTGCTGAAGATGTACCAACAAATTCGTGGACTTTAAAATGACACCTGTTACTCTGATACGTGATTTTTGCCTCGGTCTGGACCATATCCTGTATAAGAAAGAAATGAAATTATGCTAAAAATATATCCCTTGCTGACTGATATAGCTAACTGGCTAATATTATGCAACTTTTATTGAAATCCATTTACCAATTATGCATATATATAATACTGATACGGATATAGATATTTTCAGTGAAATTCTATTATATAAACTCCTTTCTAGCTTTCAGGAATGCAAAAATAAAAGAAGGAAATCTTGATCTACAACATTGTGTAACTGCAACGTTTCTCATTCTAGTCAATTTATATAAAATAATAAAAGTAAACAGACCTGTTATTGTAGAAATGTTGCCTTTCAAATACATTCCACAATTATCCCTTCCTGGTTATCACTTTGGTTATGATTCGCTTCCTGTAATCCATATGCTTAAGCTTACACTGGAATTTTCTTTGTTTCGATAACCGCTCTTTAACGTTCAAATATATTACGCGTCATTTCGGGAAGATAACTCTGTTTTTCACAGAAAGTGTTCAATCTCTAAACTCTCAAATCTAAACACGTCTTAAATCTAAACATGTTTAGATATAATACATGTACAGACATAATTAGTGTTTAGCCGTTAAACACAATCTTAAACATGTTAAGATCTAAACGCGTAATGGAAGTGTTTATTTTCTAAACGCAGTTTTTACAGTGTATGAAAATGTTCATTGAAGGGCCGTTTGGATGAACATGCATCTGAATTGTGGATCCATCTACTGGTGGAATTAGGAGAGGGGGTGGGCTCCCTCTTTGTCTCCAATATATACATAAGATTTGATTAATTATTAATTTGGATTTGGCCCCTTTTCCTAGATCCGCCACTGCAATCCCCCTTCCCGATTCAAGCATATAAAACACGGATTCTTACTTAATTACTTAGTCCTCTTTTTACATATAGAATAGTAAGTAAATTCCCTTCCACCTTTTCAAACCTATGGAACATCTGAAAATCTTCATTTTTTCAGAACCAAATTGTTAGAACCATAAGGCTATTCAAAACAAACAAGCAAATTCAAGGAATTGTGGTCCCCCGCTTTCGGTGTCTTTGTGGGTGAGATGTCATTTGTAATGATATATTGTGTGTATTGGACTTTTACGAGAAGCGCTGACTTTCACAATCGACGCTTACTTTTACACAGGTAAAATGTACAGGAGCTCGTTTTAAATATAAATATTGAAATAAACAGTTGATAATAAGATACGATTAATTTGGTCATTTAAAGAAAATACTACGTTGTTCAGAAATTTAAGGAATTCCCTGCAAAAAAATTACTTGAGCTAACTATAGTTAACATTAGTTTACTCTTAGTTAAGTATAGTTACTGTATATATTGTAATTTTTGAACAAAAGTTTTGACTAAAGTAAATCAAAAGTTTTACTATAAATTTCATATAGATGTTTGATTATCTTATTATCCTACTACCATTTTTTCTGACGTTTCTAGTATATAAATATTGGATGTAGTTGAGTGAAACGTTGAAAATTTTCACCCCAAGAAAACCATTGTCAACCGAGGCGCAGCCGAGATTGACAATGGTTTTCTTGGGGTGAAATACAGTTTTTACTTTAAAATTTTTCTTTGGCTAGATTATACGTAGGTGGAAAACGCAATTGACCAAATTAAGAATTTATGAATTCACCATATCTGTTGATTATTTTAAACACGTAAATAGTCTTGTTTGTAGTCATACCGGTATTAATTTTCCTTTTCTGATGTTTTTTTTTTCGGGACAAAACTGCAAATTATTCACTTCATTAAATTTTCATGACAAGAGAATTTTGGGTTGTGTATTTTTTGACTGGATTGGACCCCCCCCCCCCTTAAATCAGGATCCGTGCGAGTTCATATATTATATGAATGATTATAATTTTAACCCAAATGTGCATACAATGACGCATGATTAGGTACACATGTTATTGTTAATTAAGCATGCACGACCCTTGTGTTTTGAATGATCACACAAGCAGTAGCCTATACTATAATTTCAACCCCTTAAAAATTGAAAACTTAATATTCACTGTTTCATGACTTTCCGGATTAAACAATACTTTATCAATACTGTGAATACAGTTACATGTACAAAAATAATTCCCTCTATTTTCTCGTAATTTTTCATTTTGAAAACATGTCTTTGTATAGGCACCAGAACTGGGGC
>PRKT01000208.1:175099-235972 GCA_003671525.1 Saccostrea glomerata | reverse complement strand
GGGGGGGACTATAAAACAGATACACGGTCGGGGTGTTCCTGATATAAGGAAATTGAATAGCCTGATTTCAGAAGACATGTGTACGGTAGAGAGCAAACTATGTAAAATCAAAACGTATATGATTTGAGTAGTGTATGGAGAAAACGTAGACATAAATTACGACGAGTTTTTTATTAGATATTGTATATGGCCTCATTTATAGAAGAAATCTAAAATAAAACATTTTATTACAAATTTTTTTCTTCAATCAATATAAAGAGTATAAGTTTGAAATTTTTAAGTTATTCTTTAATTGAAAAGTTGATGTTTAGATTGGTATATTTTATAGTTTCCTTTATTTGAAATACTAGTTACTGTACTTTAAGAATTTTTAATCACTTTTAGGTTGTATATCTTTTGTTAACTGGAAAGTTAAAATTAAAGAAATCACAATCAATATATATGATAGCGTCTCTGTTTGAGGGAACAAATTCTTATGCTGGACGTAAAGAACATGCAATCAATCAACCATACACTAATTTTCATCGCGTGTTCGTCAACTTTAAAAGTCATCTTCGATCTTACTTTTTTTTAAGATTTAATTATATCTACAAAATAAATGAAAATGATCATTTCTGTGCCTCCTTACATAAGGCAGGTTTAAATGTAAATGTAAGCGTCGATTGTGAAAGTCAGCGATTCTCGTAAAAGTCCATTATGAACACCCTATCATATGTCTTCTATTTAGAAATCATCACTGCACTCCAAGGTCAAGGTCAAAGGGTTAAAGTTTTGGTAACTGATGAAAAGTCTTCTCACAAGGATTACATATGTGAAGTATGAAAGCCCTAGCCCTTGCCATTCAAAAGTTATGGTAAAGGTTAAAGTTTTTTCATAAGTACAAAAAATCTCCAAGGTCAACTTCAAAAGGTCAAGGTTGTTGATATCAAATGAAAGGTCTTGCCACAAAGAATACATATGTGAAATATGAAAGTCCAAGTATCTACTTTTCAAAAGTTGTGGCAAAGGTCATAGTTTTTTAAAAGAAGGTCAAACTCCAAGGTCAAGGTAAAAGGGTCAAAGTTCTTGGTATCCAATGAAAGGCCTTCTCACAAGGATTCCATATGTGAAGTATGAAAGCCCTAGCCCGTACCGTTTAAAAGTTATGGTCTATGTTAAAGTTTTTTTCATAAGTTCGGAAATCTCCAAGGTCAAGGTCAAAAAGTCAAAGTTCTTGGTATCCAATGAAAGGTCTTGTCACAAAGAATATAAATGTGAAATATAAAAGTCCTAGTGTCTACGATTATGGCCAAAGTAAAAGTATGAATTTTTTGTGTAAACGTGGGTCAAACTCCAAGGTCAAGGTCAAATGGTCAAATTTGGTGGTACCCAAAGAAAGGTCTTATCACGAGAAATACATATGTGAAATATGAAAGTCATAGCTCCACTTAATCAAAAGTTATGGGCAAGGTTAAAGTTTTTGTGACGGACGGACAGACGGACAGACTGACAGATTGACAGACTGACGGACAGACGAATGATATTTAATGTCCCCTCGCTTTTGCGAAAGCGGGGGACAATAAAGATCAGGGATAGGCTTAGGGAATTGTACAGCAAATATCATCGGACAGACAAAAATTGAGCTCCTGGGTACAGACTTTGTGTGCCAAAAGTATTTTTAACGTACGTCAATGACCAATTTTAAATGGCTGTGATCTTGCTACCAAAATATATAAAACTGTATACTTCTTCTATTCTGTTGCTAATTGCTTTAGGTTCCTTATCTATCTTTATATTTATTTTCATTAATGTTCTATTTTTAACATTTATATTTAGTTCAGTTTGTCTATTATACATGACCAGGTCATCAGTTTTGCTTTGTATATCCTTTTATCGCTGTGATAGTAAAGTAATGTCATCTGCAAAGTCAAGATCTTTTAGTGACTATAGATTTAGACTCACAAGCCAGTCTATATACAGAAGGCAAAGAGAAACGGAGAATACAGACATCCCTGTCGTATCCCGTATGGATTGGGAATGTGTAGACCTGTCACTTCTAAATCACCTTTACTTGAAAGCTCTTGTCAAGCATATGGATGATGTTCTTGTTAGGGATAGCATAATAATTGAGGATCTTCCATGAAGCAGGAAAATGTACACTGTCGAATTTTTTGTCAAAATTCGATGAAATTGGCATACAGCGTTGCGTTCCATTCATTGCTCTAAAATTTGCCTCAAGGAAAACATATTTGGTCTGTGCATGATTTTCCTTTTCTGAATCAAGCTTGTTCTTTACGAAGCTACGGGACTTCCACTGTTTGTCTTTTCAGGTACAAGTAGCATCTCAATTATTTTTCTGAGTGGTCCCAGCCGCTTTAAAAATAATTCCAGTCACCTTTTAAAAACGATCGGCGATGCTGCCTATCGAATGTTTCGAAAAATTTAAGGTCCGTTTTAAAAGTGTTTGTACCTCAGGAAAGTTCTCATCGCAAGGAATACAATGTGATGTACGTTATGATGGTAAACATTCAATGATGTCTCACCATGAATTACGGGGGCATATAAATGAAATGTAGAAAGTGATTAGACAGGCAAAAAATGAAGCAGAACCTGTATTTAATGTAATAGGTATC
The DNA here is from genome assembly GCA_003671525.1 of Saccostrea glomerata. NCBI lineage: Eukaryota > Metazoa > Mollusca > Bivalvia > Ostreida > Ostreidae > Saccostrea > Saccostrea glomerata. The sequence continues at coordinate 233,360 of PRKT01000208.1, read as the reverse complement.
TAGCTATGGCACCTGATCCCACCTCTGATATTTTGGAGGTTCGTGTTGCTTTGCTCATAATTTGTATTGTTTAGTGGTCTTTTGATCTTGAATATATACCGTTCGTTATGTCCATATGTTTCATACATGATAATAGTAAACTTTTCTACCCAGAATCCAAATTATCACATCTTTAATAATTTGTTTTAAACAACTACAGCTATATTTTACGTCGTATGTACACATCATAATAAGCTCTCAGACAGCACGATATTATCATTGTGTCCTTGGTTGTTTGATCTTTGAATAATTTTGCACCTCACTTGAGATCACGTCATGGCGGCAAGTGGACCTCGTATCACCATGATCACACGAGCGCTTTGATAACCGCAAAAGATAGCATTGTTTTAATGACATTTAATTGACAATGACTGAAAGCGTGCAGGTGATGCGTAATATATGAACATTCCATGTCCGTTGATGGGGCAGGTCGATAATTCTGAGGACTTGATCAAATTTTATGATATAATTAAAACCCAGCAGATATCGAGTAACACGTTTATAATATGATACCTGACACGTTCTTAATGAAGTTAATCCCAAATCAGAACACAAACTATATGTGTAACCTGACAGATTAATCCAATACTCCACTGAACCTAAAATAACGGGAACTTGTGTTTGTTTATGCATTTACCGCATTACAACTTAATGCACAAACCGCAAAGGAATATCGTTATTAAGTATACAGATGTGTTTTATGTTATAACGCTCGATTGAATTTCGAACAAAGAGTCTGGAACCACTTGTGAATATATTGTCCTTTCATCTAAAAATCAAATTTGGGATAAAAGTAAAAGTTTTCGAGGAGTTGAAATTCTAACGATTGTGCACTTTGGTTTCATATTAAAAAAAAACATCTGAACTGTCTGGCACGTGATGCAAAGGATTTAATTTGACAGATTGCGACCATTTTTTTTCTATTTTTCACATAAGGTCCAACTGAGTTTTTGTGATGTCCAAGGCAAAGGGCTCATTCTTTAAGTAAGTACTCAATTGAAAAAACATTTTCAAAGGGATTAAGTACCATAAAACTTGATGCTTGTACATGTGTTTATTTCTTACAAACAGTGCTTAAATGCAGTTCGCTAATAAACATTTAAATGTACTAGTATTTTTAAATGAAATATTAAGAAATATATGTTTTCCTATACTAGATGAAATAGTTTGTTTAACATAAAAATGCAATAAATTGAAAAAAGGTGGGTGTACTGAATACAGTTTTTACATACAGAATGGAAGCATCAGTAATGGACATTTACTCTTTGATAAAACTATTACCCTTACGTTCTTCCTATGCTTTAATTCAACAAGATGACGTAAACAAAAATCCGAAGACCTATGCATTTTTAGCAATTTAGTCTAATCTAACATTTGGTTGTATGCAAATGCATTAGCAATTCTATAAAATGCGAGTACCAAGAGCGATCATGAAAAAACTTTTTTCGTATCATTTTTTTTTCAGAAAAAAACGGTTAAGTATTTAAATAAACTTAGGTCCAGATATTTTTTTCAATGATATATAAATCCCCACCCCCAATATTATCAATGAAGTTTTGCTACTTTAATAAATTTCATCAAAAAAAAAAATTAAGACACCTTACTGAGCATTTGTTCAAGTTACCATTGGACCCTTATTCTCTATTGAATCCTATTGAAATAACTCGTATTACCAATCTCATAAGTTTTTGTGTCTTTATCTCTGTTTAGATATTTTAAACGGTTAAAAACGCACGATGACAGATAACTGTGATTAATTTGTTGTATCTATTTAAAACGAAGAGACAACCCCCCCATAAAAAAAAATCACCAGATATTCATGTAACCGGTCTTCTAGCCTTATTTTCAAAAGCTCTCTGAAAAAAGAATAGACCTTAGTAATACGATGTATTTAATTAATTACTGGTTCTTGATTTTACGGTCTTTGATTTGACACAGGGTCACGTGTCAACGTACTCGGCAGGAATCCACTCGGTAATGGCGGCCGACATCTGATGTTTCAATGAAGGAGAAATAATACGATTTACCGATTAAAATAACTTTGGTTGTAATACAGCTTAACATTTATTCTGTTGTACTTAAGATATCATTCACCAGAAAATTAGGTACAATGAAGGTGTACATTTTAACAAAACTTGCTAACGAGTATAGTTTATATACAGTAGAAATGCTGGAAGGATATCGATAATATTATACAGTATTTCCTTGGTAAAACTAATGATTTGGTTAATTATTTGCTATCCTTATAAAATTTCACTTTGTAGTCCGTGATGCATATGGAAATCTACGTTCTAAAACGTTATAATATCTTGCTTTATAATTCTTTAACAAAATATTTACAAAATAATAAAATTCCTCTAAAAGTCTTAAAAAGAAAGCTAAAGACCATTTGAAACATGTTAAATGAAACACAATTTGAATCAAACTAAACACACCTGATTTAAACCAAACTAAACACATTCTTTAAAAATTATTTTCAATAACTTAATGACACAAATTTGTGACCTCAATAAAAAGGCACATGACATTCGACTTTTTCATTTCAATATTATTGGTCACCTAGACGGACTTTCTGATTTACTGTTTATTTGGAAAACGCTCTATAAGCCTGCCGGGCAAAAGAAAAAAAAGAAACTGAAAAGGAAAAGCGAATCGACTTGGCAAATTGTGCAGATTTTGACATTGTTTTGAGTTAAGACTTTACATGTTAAAACTTAAATACTTAACGTCAAATCGCCCCTTAAGAGTGTCACTTTTAGACATTTAAAATTTTTATTTGAAATGAGATTACGTCTGAATACTACTTAACAGGGATTAATTAATTAACACCCGGCAAATGTATATCAGGTAAAGATTTCACTCCTAAACATATATAACGCTCACTGTTGATGTTCTCACAACTTGTACAAGGTATACCGGTTGATAAATCATGATATCTCAGGGATTATAATTAATTCATGAATCATGTCAACATCTCGTCCGACCTTTTACAGGTAGGAGAAAATCTCTATTCAGATAAGGTGGTAATGACATGACGAATTACAATGTAGATGCATTTTCTATAAATTGTTTGAATATTTTATCTCGGAATAAATATACCATATGTATACATTAATTTTATTGTGTGAACGATCAGGTGTTACATTTTAATGCCCTTGCATGTTTCTCTAAATAATATTAAGTTAAATTTTGCATGATTTTTGAAACTGTGACCTGTATCAAAATTTGGGAAAAGGGCTTACATGTATTCATCACAAAATGTCGTACTTTTAAATTAATTTCTTTGGAAAAACCTTTATTATTCTTATTTTAAGATATCCCTTTTTTAATTCAAATGTTTACAGTTACTTGTGACTCTAAGGGGTGAACAATGGCAAAAGTCAGTATTCTTTGGGGGTTGCTTACTTGTTTTGGGATTCAGCAATATTAATACCAACCTTTTAATCATATATTTGTTTATATATTTTTTTTGGAGAAATTCATTTCATTTGAGATTCCTCACTGTACAATGGTCATAAGACAGTGCCGAGTATAGGGCAAAATTTGCAGTTCTCCATCGGTAAGTGGAAGCGTCTTCATACGAGTAAAAAAATCTCGAATGGGACGTTAAAAAACAAACGAACAAACATTTCATTTTGAAGAAATTCAAATAAGGTTTTAAACAATGCAGTGTAAGGCTAATTAGCACAGACTACGCAAGAAACATATTGTTTCTCCTTGTATGTCGGACACGGCAAAGAACCACATCTCGCTTGTACGGGAAAAATCAGTCTTCCGTCGGCGTTAACAGCCCGAGTTCCCTCCAAATATTCCGGATTTAGGTCAACACAAATATAATCTGAACCCTTATAGTCTGACCTCTCTGCACTCAGAAACCCATTGTACTGTAATTTCCAAGTTTGCGGGCACACAAGTTTGGCGGGTATCATTAATGCGGAAGTAGACGTTTGCGCATGACAAACTGCGCATGGTACATCATCATCGTATGCCACGTTCTTGTAGTTTAACTGGTACTCAGCCCCAAATATATAGGCTGGTCCTGGGTGATCGTCAGTTTGGGCGGGAAATCGGCTGGAAGTGAGTCGGGGTTGTGAGGCAAACACAGAGTTGTGACGCCACTTCCTTGATTGTACATACCGCCCCCTGTTATTCCTGAAACATATCAAACGTAAATATAGCATAAAATATCATCATGGAGCTGGATCTGGGGCGCAGGTCCAGCAATGTGCATAAAGGTCGGCCTCGCTTTTAGGATCTGCCTTCCAGTATCTTACAATATCTATTAGCCCGCGTGGCGCAGTGGTTATAGCGTCTGCTCTAGAATCGCGAAGTAAAGAGTTAATTGACCCTTACGTAGCGGGCTCGAATTTCACAGTGAGATGTGGAGACCGTTCCTTCGGATGAGACCGTATAAACCTAGGTCCCGTGTCGCAGTAGGTGCTGGCACTAAAAAATTTGCTGGTCTCCACAGGCAGGTGGTGGCGTCTCCTTATGAGTGGAAAATTCTCGAGAGGGTCGTTAAACAATATAAAATCAATCAATCAATCAAGAATATAAAAAAATTGTTAGAGATTTGTTTCCCGCTTTAAAACAAGTCGTGTTCAGCTTTAATCTGCATATAAGACTATACCTGAATAAAGTGTCGTAGTGCCGTTGACAGCAGGACATGATGCTCTTCCCCAAATTGTGTATAAGGCCCCTGAAACATTCAATAAACAATGAAAAATTAAAGGGGCATTGAGCTTTTTAAAACATTGTTTACCTTATCTGTTGATAATGTACAGTACTCACCATTTCCCGACCCTCTGACACTAGTCTGTGCTTCAAGCGCCTGGATCCTCCTCTGCATTTCCTGCAGCTGTACCTGCATCATTTGTGGATCACTTAACAATAGACGCTTATCTTTGTTGTCATGTCCCGCCCACCCAGATGTAATCATATTTATCCATAGGACGTATAACATTAAAACCGACATTTTGTCTCTGTTAAGAGCTCCTGGTAAGAGTGATTTAATCATTGATAAGGATTTAATAATAAGTACACTGTCTATACTCCATAATCTGACCCTGAGACCTCTAAGATTTTCTTATAATGTCCTCAGTGTTCGGAAAGAAACAATAAAGTTTAACGTTTTTCAATGATCGATTTACCCTTAATGATTTCAATTAAATATTCTCTTCAAATTAAAATACATATTCGTTACATTTTTATCCAATATCTGATTGTTTTAGAACACATTTTTGAGTATGGTCCTTCGTATACTGGAATATAAAAGATCCTATGATTTCTTGGACCAATTTCTTCTTTCTTTCAAAAGTGCTTTTCCAAGTTCGGAAAATGAAACAAGTCAAAGGGTGAAAGTTCTGGTGAATATTTTGGAATGACAAGATATTAACTTTCTGTTTATCCCTAAAACTCCCTTTCTCTTATGGCCAGTTGGTTTGGACGCTGTAATAAACCTCTCATAAACCTTTCGATTGTTTGCAAAAAATTGCTTTCCAGACTTTTCCAGATATTGAACTGACTCCCCGACTAAGGATGTGAACAACAAGACCACTAATATTTAAGAAAATGGCTTATAAAACTGTGTTTGTGCTTTTGCAATTCTTTGCTCTTTTCAGACTTTGGCTGTTTTAGTCAAATGAACCTTATTTTTTGTTGTGAGATTTCAAAGCAATGGGTTCAAGTTTCGCTATCTACTTGAATTTCGAAATTCAAACAAACATGAATAACTTCAATTTTTGATTTTTTAAAATAGTTGTTGAGGTATTCTTACACACTGTCGTTCTCACTCATTTTTCAAAACATATGGTGTCCATTGAGTACTAAGCTTTTCTAGTTTCAAATGTTTCCCTAAAACGATGTAAACTACCCTCAAAATGATGCTTTTCAATTTTGTTGTGTCTTAAAGTCAATCAAACATCATCAGTGATATTTGTTGAATTTTTGCAAACAGCATTCCAGGTATTGGTTGTTGTAAGTCTTTGTCGCCTACGACGTTACCCATTTTTGATGCCCATTATGTCATTTTTGTTCATTTGTTCATTCATTCATTTCATTGAAATCCGGACCACCTTCTCATTTGTCTATGCTATAAACAGATAATGATTGCTGTAAATTTCACATATTTCAGTAAAAATGTCTTTGGGATTTTTAACTACTTTACAGCAGCTTTCATGAAGTGTTTAGCTTCACTCTAGTTTCTGATTCTTTACAATTCATTTTAATGCAATGTCTCGCATAGCCCTTGTTTTCCAGCTCCTCACAATGTGGTGAAAAGTGGTCAAATAAATTGTAATCAATTCATTAAATATTCAATTATGAGAGAAAGTCAAGATTCATGCCTTATGATTTCAATTTTGTATGTCAGAGCCCAGGACAATATTTATTAATTAGCCCTCGTAGGCTAGAGTTTTGTCATGGAGTTGCAATGTTTACAATATTTAAAATGTTGTTAGATGACACAAATTTTCATGCAGCAAAGTATCAACATGATAATTATGAAATTAACAATTTATCCTTCAAGCTTTGTAATATGTGAAACTGGTTAATAGTATACTATGAAGATGATTTAGTCCCTAAACCAAAACCTAGAACAGATATCTAGAACTAAGTAAAAAGACAAAACAGGCTGAAGCCCCTTTCTGGCCCCTGATTTGTGATGGCCATATGCGTCGTTATTCAAAAACCCATTGTCATCCAAAATTTGGCATGTCCTTTTTGTGGTTTTTGGGTTGATATCGTGTTTGTCCTTTTCTTGGAGCAAAATTCCTAACTTTGCTCAAAAGGCTTCAAAAATATACCTCAAAGATTTTAAAATAAAATACTTTAAGATTCAAAGAGTACTAGTATCATTACTCGCTAAGAAATTTAATTCCTAATTCAGCATGTATATTTACTTTACAGCTTCGATGATAACGTACTGCATGGAGATACACTGTATGTACAGCTCGCTGGTCTGAAGAAACAAATTATAATTTAGTCTGAATTTCCCTCTCGTTTTTACCGACATGTGAGCTACAGCTCTAAAGCTAAATATCTACTTCGAAAAAAAAAACCCTGTTGGTCAACAGATGTTGATGACCTTGATATTTTGTTATGCCACATCCATACTAGTATTTTCCAGTTTGCAAACTGGATAAGGAATAAAGAAAAGGTGTATCGTCTTGAATTAAAGATATTTTGTCATTTTTTTCAGTTCCAACAAACTGATTCCTTTGAAACTGGGTATTACCCATCCCTGATCTGAAATTTTAGTAATGTTTCATTTCAAATTAGAAAAACTCTACGTTGTATACATTGTAGTGTAATAGAAAGGATATACATCGAGTTTGGTGTAAGGTGTGTGTGACTGTGTGTTCCTCATTTACCTATGAATCTTTGATACTTTTTTTAATTGGTTATAAATCTACTTGGAACATACAACACATGTAATATACTGTGAATTAGTGTAAGGAGGACAAGGCAGTGAGCCACATGTGGTCATCACTGGGTAAAATAAGCGGCCATTCAGATTATGTTGGCGAGCTCCTTCTGTCAAGTATTCTGCGTTGTCATGGAGACATAAATACTCCGATGGTGATCTCCCATCCGTGGTGCTCTGTGACGTCAAAAACCCGCGATACTGCACGGTCCAATTGCTGGGGCAGGTTGATTTGGATGCAATCATTAGAACCACACTGGAATGATCCACAAGACAAACTGCGCACGGCACGTCATCATCTTCAGCATAGTTCTTGTACGTGAATTGGTATTCGCTTCCAAATACTTGTGCATATCCTTCCTTGCTGGTAGGAAAATTAGAGGGGGCGTGGTCGGGATTGTGTGTAAGACACAACGTATTCGATCCCCCACCTCCGTGGTTGTATTGTGCACCCGCACTTAAATTATTCCTAGAATTGACATAATTACTTTTAAATATTGATGAAAAAAGCTATGTTTACCATTCAGAGTAGTGAAAATTGCAATGTGAAGGGTAATTTAATTCGAAAGAGTTGCAAGTGATAAGTAAATTATTAATTTTAAACAAGAAACCACATATATACCTGATGAAATATTTTTTCCTAAACTATAAACTGAATGGAAATTTTTTTTAAAAAAAGTTGCTTCCAAGAAAATAAAATTTATGTATTAAGATTGTCTTGACTACGAATATTTACAATGTATTTGGAGAAATATGTATCTAAAGTTAACATATATTATGCTAAGTATTGTGATCAAGATTATCGCTACTATGTAAAAAGATCAATGTAGATTTACAATCCTTCAGGATTCACTAAATCTAACAACTTAAAAAAGGAGAAATTTAGAGGTTACTCAAGTTAGGTACTTAGTACATGTATTTAGTATTTAAATAATTGACGAACTTGCTTCTGGCTTTTCTGCAGGAGATTTTAAATCAAGATTGTCTTCGCATCTTCTTGATTTCCAAGAACATAGTCCTCAGTATTTGAAAAAAAAAACACAAACAAACAAAACCAACAACCCTTACCTCAATAAACCGTTGTTGTTCCGTATATTTGCGGACAATTCTTTCTTTAAAAAAAAAACAAAACCAAACAAAACAAACAACCCTTTACTCCTTACCTGAATAAACTGTTGTTGTTCCGTTTAGTTGCGGGCAATTCTTTTTTCCCCAAACTGTGTATGTAGTCATGGATTCTTTTGAAAAAAAAAACCGTATAATAACCTTATAATAAATTTATTTACCGTGGGTTTGAAAAACATACTTTCTTACGTAGGGTTCATTCTTGAGAATCATAGTAGTCCAACATACCTCCAATATTAAGCACAAAAATTACAGAAAACACTTGAAACATTATAAATTATTTTTAAAAAGTACATGTTTATATAGCTATTTGTGCACTAATGATTCTTTAAAGGGCAATTCAAATAGATGAATATTATTATATTAAAAACCGTATTGTATATTATACTTATACAGACTCATGATGAAGATCTTGATAAGCTGCTATATTAATTGAAGCATTAATTATTAATGATCAGTGACGTCATACCTTGGTCAGGTGATTTGTTTACTTGACTTTGTAAGGATTGGATATTCGTCTGTTGTGTTGATACCAATGATTCAAGCGTTTGTATTTTACCTATATAGGGTTCATAAAAAATATTTAAAACAAAGAACAACGCTGAATATAGAATATCAATAATTACCTTACAAATACCAAACAGCATGGTGGACATACGGAATACAGTTTGGAACCTTAATTGTTAATTTTTTCCATTACATTACATATATATATTTACTGTAAGTTCTAATAATTGATGGGCTTTAATATTGACACTGATATTATGGGTCATATAATTCTATGCACCACTTCTACTTCAAATTGTAAGAAAATACACGAAAAAAATATGTTAAATTTTCTTCTAATGATAATATACACTTATCCAATGGTTGTGAGTGGGATAGCTCTTTTATCAAACCCGCGACAGGGAACTGTTCCCCGAGGGCTTGCCCGAGGGGATAGTTCTTGTCAAGGGTTTGATAAAAGAGCTATCCCACTCACAAACAGTGGATAAGTGTTTTATTATACTGATGTATATTGTGATTTCTGAGGTTTGAATTTTTTGGGAGTAAGATAATACTGCAAGAATAATCTGAAATCCTGATGACGTCACAATGCTACTGAAGTCATTATGACAACATCAGTCAATAGATTTATCGCTGGAAATCAAAATTGGAGTCAAAAATTGCATGAAAATTTTCCGAGGTGGATAGCAAAAACTATACCCCGGGGTATAGCTTTGTTATGCGTGAACTATAAAAGATAGCTATTTTACCTTCTGAACTTTATATAGGAAACATTTTAACAGAAGTATAATAAAGTGTTTTTATAACCTCGGTAATGTATCTCTTATTGATTTTTGGTACGAATTTTTTGGGTATTAGATTTAATAAAGAATATCTTGAAAAATGCAATTGCAGGGTACAAATTTATGTATATATACATGTGTTCTTAAATATGAATAAGGTGCTAAAAAATGATTCCAAATTATAACTCAGAAAAATTCAAATCTGTATTTGATTGAATTTAAAGAAGAAAAAAAAATGAACTAGCATACCTTACTCTGCAATGGATCGACCTGGGATTTTAACGAATTCATCTCTCTCTGCATGTGTTCTAACTGACTCAGAATCGTATGGGAATCATTTAACAGGAGACGACGATCCAGGTAATGAGCCCGTGCTTCATCCATTGCGATGGCTCCATTCCGTCCAAGTACCGTGCAAACTAAGAGAAGTGAAATGATTTTCTGGTCCACCTTCTCCATAACACGTTATAACATATACTATACTTTATGTGCTCGTAAATTGATAAGAAGAAGGGGGAACATTTCTAGTACTTTACCTCTAGTCAAAAAGCACCAGGTGTTAACTGAAAAAGGCTTTGTGTTTACCTGGTCTTTTATCTTGTTGATGGCGGTAAATACGAAATGTACAATGCTCATTTTGTGATGGCGGTTAATACAAAATGTACAATGTTCACACTGTGCAGGCTGCAGTAATTGGCCATGTCAGTCTAACTCAACAAAGGAATAACTAATATGAAGCTTATTTAGATGCAGTTGGTCTGATATATAGAAAATTAATTTACTCACTTTCGTAATAACTATCTTTCATTCAAACGTTCAACTAAAGCACGCCTGCTCAACAAATCTTTCGCGGGCAAAATCTTCCTTGGAACAGGATATAATAATAAATGGTTACATGCATGTACCATGCAGACAAGTATGATTGAGGATGGAGGACACAAGGTGTTTGATGCCTTTTACCACCTGTCATGGACTCTCTGTTGTTGTGCCCAACAAACTTCAATCGCTTTCTTGGGCCTGCTATATTCAATGTTTCGGTCACAATAAACTGCTATTGTCTATGTTTAATTATCCTTACACTACTTTTTTTTTACTTTCAGTCATATAGATATACCATTTGAAACATTGTTAAGAGATATATAAGGTCATGTAGACTAAACTTCTTTAAATTTTTAAAAAAGTTTTCAGTCATTAGTAACCACTCGATACTTTGTTCAGAGATAAACATGAAGACTGAAGTTCAGTAAATATGCTTTATTATAACGAGCAGACAACACATGTTATATATTGTCCTTGTTTATAAGGAGGGCAAGGGAGAGAACCGCAAACAGCTGTAACCGGAAAAAGGATATGTCCGTCTCTGTTATACTGTCGTGCCCCTTCAGTCAAGTACTCGGGGTCTCTGTGAAGACAAACAAAGTCTGTGGCGTGCCACCTGGTGTTGTAGTTATCCGTCACCAAATATCCACTATATTCCAAATTCCATCCAACAGGGCATGTTGTTTTCGCTGGTATCATCAAAATGGAGTCGGCGCTTTGCACGCGGCAGACTGCACACGGAACGTCATCATCACGTGCAATCTTACTGTACGTGAACTGGTACTCACTGCCGAACAAGTGGGCTGCTGATTCCTGACTTGTAGGGAAGTCACGTGGCGCGTCGTCCGGGTCATGAGGGAGACACAGGGTATTCACGCCGCCCCCTATCTCGTGATAAGGCTTACCACCCGTTATACCTTAGATATAAGATAAACAATCCTTATAAATATCATTCTACTTTAATTATTGATTCATTTTATAATGTTATTATAAATACAATAAAACTGCAATGCTCGTTAAAGAATCATGTTATAAAAAAATTTGATATAATTATAATATCAAGAATTTTATAAGTTATATTTATTGACTGTTTTCAAGGATAAACTGCGTTTTGTTGGACACAAGAACAAAACTGTGTGCTTGACCCCATGGGCAAACAATTTAGTTCGATGGATCTACTGCTCGAGAACACAGTAAATAAATCTTTTGTTACACTTTTTTCTCTATATAAATTAAGGAATGAAGCTTATATAAACTTTTGTTATACGATATTACATAACTTGGGACAGTTTACGCTTTATGAACCGCGAAGTTATGTTATATCGTACAAGATAAGTTGAAATAAGCTTCAATCCTTACATCTTCGCAAGCCAAGGGTTTCTGATACGCTACTCTCCTCATCAGAAACCCTTGGCTAGCGAAGATGCAATCCTTATAACACTCGGATACTCTCACTGACCACTCACCCGTATAAATGAATGAATAAATAAATAAGACAGTGAATGAACGTAGAAATTCCGCAGTGACAACGGAATTCACTAGTTACTATACTAATATGATGCCTTATATTAAGATATGAAAATGATACGAATGTTAATTATTAATTAATTAATTAATTATAATTCACCCTGTGACATTAATTTCAATGTTGACAATGAGACAATTTTTCCATTTCTTCCTCCGGAAAAAGGCTTCAAATATCGCCAAGCAGAGTAATACGTTTTTGACGTAGCTCATTATGACGTAGGCAAGTTATGTTATACAAAATGGATAAAACCGTTTAACCAATCAAATGACGTGTTACAACTAAAATTAAATTATTGTGATATATCACGATATATTTAATATCATTGTACAGTACACTCAAACTCCTAAATTGAAGCTGACCACGCCCACCTCGTGACGTAGGCGGTCCAACATCTCTTCGACAGGTCCAACATCTTACTCCGCGGTCAAATATCTATGTTTTTATGACTTTCAAAGTAAATCAGTTTATATAGACATTCAATCAATATGTCTTCCCCTAAAAAAATTGTTTGATACTATCACAAGAGTTCGCAAACCTATACACTCATAGTATATTTTACCAAAAATTTTAGTAATTTAAAAGAAAATACGTTATAAACCTTTAAACCTCTAAAGGTTTGATGAATTGTTGTTTTATCTTTTTCCAAATTTTGGTAAAATTTATAGGTATGCGAACTCTTGTAGTATCTAGAACATTTTTTTTCCTTCTCACTGTTTTATTTCTAATTTAAAAACAGAGAGACAGGCATCTGTCAAGGTCAAAGCTTTTTCTTCGGAATCAAACACTTAGAATTATGAGGTTCTGAATGACCGTGGTCTCTTCTGACCCTGTTCTACTTACCCGTGTACACTATTGCTGTTCCGTTTCTCGCTGGACAACTTTTCTTTCCCCATACTGTATAAATAGCCCCCGACCCTGGAAAACAATAAATTTATGCTGAGGTTGTGTGTATTTTAAATCAATGTGTTATTTGTGAAAGTAATTATAATTAAAGTTATGAAATTTAATATTAATCATATTCTTATAATAGGTGCCATCTAGTATACGGTACCTTGCTCAGTCTTTGAATTCAGTTGGATTTGCATCGTCTGGATCTGAGTTTGTTGTGTATTAACCAGGTTTTTCAGAGTCTGCATTTCTCTTTGCATTGCCTCTAACTGGACTTGGAAAGTATGGGGATCATTTAACAGTAACCTGCGGTCCTTGTAATGACCAGCTGCTTCTTGTAGGCTGAGTATGACACACCCAACAATAAGCAGAAAATCCACAGTTTTCTTATTGTCCTTTTTAATGTCCACCATGTTTTAAGTTTATAACAACTCCAAAGGTGTATGAAATATAGAAAGATAATAATTCTGTGCTAGTTAAATGGAAGGTCGCTTTGATAACGTTGTGAAAAAAAACTGTTTTGTACATAAACTGTACATGTATAAGCTATATATTATGTCTAGTAGGAAATTATACATATAAAAAAATAAATATCAAATAAAAATACATTCTCCCTCAACAAACTGCAAAATTGTTACTAGTAGTTTTGAAAAGTTCCAGTCTAAAACAAAGCTAACATATGTATACGTGTTTACGAGGGGTGATCAAAAAGTTCGCAAACTATCTCTTTATCTACAAAACCACAATTCAGATTAGAATGAAATTCGGTACACATGCACATATTCATACACAAGTTCTATAAATAGCATATGCATGCTGAATAAAGTTTTTCTTCTCGTTTGTGACGTCACAATGTGAAAATGACGTCACTATTTAGGTCACTTGTGACGAAAAATGGTTGTCTCAGTCGAACTCGTTCAACAAACGACTGTACAATTTATTGTATAGCTTAGAAATCCCTCTACAGAATCATATAATAATTTGTACACAGTTTATTGAGATAAATGAGTTCTTATAAATTCAATAAATGATTGGATTAATCGTTTTAGTGAAGGAAGGCTGATGGTTAAAAATGATACTTGTCATTTTTCCCAGTGAAAGCAAGTTTGAAAAGATATGTATTTTTAATTAAGCAATTTGCTATCAAAGACCTCCAAATATCACTTTGAAAAATAGCTAAATATTCAATGATATAAGTATTAAATACCTAAGATATTGTTTACTTTAGATTTTAAACATATTAGATATGATAAAAAGGATGCACCCATTCTCTATCCACCTTGAATAAAGGTCTCTCCTGAGACAGAAGATTTGTGTTTTAATGGTCGCCATGCTTATCTTTGGAAAGGATATTATTATCCACCCATTCTGTTGCCGAGATATGATCATTTCTGAAAAATGAACTGTTCTTGTCATAAAAATTAACTCACATGGAAAGAAATTTATATAAAACTCATAAAAATCTTTCAACTTTTGTGACAGAACGCTACGGAGGGGGTCACGTGACCACCAATATCACGTGATTCGCGCATGCGCAGAACGGTGGTTGATGTGCATTAAAATCGGGGAGGAATAGTTTAAAATATTATCAACATTAAAACCAAATATTTTTTCTTGTATGAAAGTTATTCAATTAGTTTGCGAACTTTTTGATCACCCCTCGTAAGTTTGATATCTTCACATTCTTTATAAATGAATGAAGAGAAAAGTTTGAAAATCCACTATAATAGTTCAGTTTCATGCATGTCTAGTGTATCATCTGTAATTTTCATGAAGGCTTTCATTATTTTTGTGGATGGACCCACGGTTTACACTCGAAAGAGGGAAAGGGCCGGTGTTTAAAACCTTATATAAAAAAAAACTATATACATGTAGTATAGTCGGCTCAAATGGTATGGAGGAAGGAGATGCACCAGTCCTGACACCATCTTTTACCCTCTCCCGACCGAAAAACTTAAAATGGCCCTATCTACTCAAAACTTCTTTTTTTCATTCTAGATAGGAGATTTTTTTTATTTCCCACCTTTTCTCTTCTTATCCCGTCAACAAATTATATATACAATTTTATGTTGAAAATTTCAGAATTTATTCCCGCCTTCCTACTGACTCAATTATTTTACCCTGAGTCAGGAGATGGCAAAGAAACATTATTTGAAAGATGGCCTGACGATACCTATTTTTCTTATATAAATAACATAATTTACTACTAACGTATAATTACCTCATAAACTCTATACTCCATAATTACCTACACACAAGATTATTATTGTGTTTTTTTTTTAAACAAAACAAAACTTTTTTATATTTATTTATTCATAAGAAAAACACTTTATATCAAGTGCCTGTGCACCTTAATACATTCAATGCCCATCATGTATTAAATTGAAACTTCATATGAAAAATGTTACGGTTAAAATAACCCCAAATATTTAATTAATTCCAAGTCAAACAGATTTAAAACGTGTAATTTACTTTATTTATTTATTTTAAATATATCTGGTCGTGCCGAGCACATACGTTTAATTGCCTTTCTTTATACAATATGTTTATGGACCTGTAGCCTTTTCAGTAAAATGCTAGCAAATCCTTTTAACTTCACTTTAATGACAAAATCTTTATCCATTTAAAACGTTACGATGTTACACCTTGTCTTTTTGTCGTGTGAACTTCTACAAACTCAGATGTGTGATTGATCTTCGTATCCTTCAGTAACTTCTTCAATCTTTTCGTGTGGATATCACCTATAACTCTCCATTGATTAGGAAATCAGTTATTATACATTCTACTGATTGTGGATATTATTTGTTACTTTCCTCTGCTGTGAATATCAATTGTTACTCATTTCTTTCCATTGATGTGGAGATCAATTATTGCTTACCATGCATTGATCGTGGATGTCAGTTATGACAATATTGATTGTGGATATCTGTTTTAACTTGCATTGATTGTGGATATCAGTTATAACTTTCATTGATTGTGGATATCAGTTATTACTTACCATTAATTGTGGATATCATTTATTACTTACATTAAATTGACTGTGGATACCAGTTATTACTTGTAATACATTGATTGTGGATATCAGTTATTACTTACCATTAATTGTGGATATCAGTTATTCCTTACATTAATTGTGGATATCAGTTATTACTTACGTTAATTGTGGAGATCAGTTATTACTTACGTTAATTGTGGATATCAGTTATTACTTACATTAATTGTGGATATCAATTATCACTAACGTTAATTTTGATATCAGTTATTACTTACTTTGACTGTGGGTATCAGTTATTACTTACGTTGATTGTGGATATCAGTTATTACTTACGTTAATTGTGGATATCAGTTATTACTCACATTGATTGTGGATATCAGTTATTACTAACTCATTTTATTTTCTAAGTAACTAGTAACTGTGTAGTAGTCAGTACTAGTCTACATGATGGAGAACCCCGGTACAAGTAACGGATCATCAGTAATGCCCGAATTCAAACGAGCACTATCTTCCCTTCGGTAATACTTTATTACGAGATTATAACGAGAGCTTCTTTTCAAAAAAATAAAATGCAAGTGCAAGTGGTGATGTAATATACATTTATGCTGATATACTGAAGATAGATAATGTTGGTCTATGTTCAGTATATTTTTTGGAATGTTTATTTTATACCGTATATTTTCCCTCTTCTTTCTTTATCTTTGCAGTTTCTTGATATTTTACTTATATTGCACGCTGTAGAATTGAATGTGTATCTTTTTTCACAGTAGACCCCATAAGCGTCGGAAGCAAATTGAAAGGGGGGGTTAAACTAACGAAAAAGGTAAAACCCAATTTTCAATGCATATATTATGTATATATTTGAAAAAAAAAGTGTGTGGGGGAGGAGAGCTAAGCCCCTCCTGCCCCCCCCCCCCCCCCCCCCCCCCGGTTCCGACGCCTATAGACCGACAGAAACTTCAAGTTTTTATTTTTAAAGACAAATGACCAATAAAAGGAAACCGGTATTTATGTAGACATAAAAATAGCATGGTGACTTTTTCTGTGTCGGTTTAACCCCCCCCCCCCCACATTTCTCCTTGTCACTGGGCCTTTGTTCGTTTGTATATGAGAAATTTTTATTAGACAACACATTGGTAAAATTTTTAATTATTTTGATTTTTTAAAAATCTGTCAATACTTAGATACTTAGAATATTCATTTATTTATTTAATATGTTAAAGTACAATGAAGCATGGGTATATAAACTGAAAGCTAAGATAGTCGATTTTTTATCTTTAAGTTGTAGTTTATCCCATTTGTCTTCAACTTCATATTATATACATTTTTTTCAGGCGCGGATCCACGAGTGGGGAGTGGGGTGGGGGTGTGGAGGGTGTGGTCCAACCAACGCAAAAAAAATCTATAACCCAGAAATTTCTCGACATGAAAAACAAAACACACACAAAAAAGTTAACTCATTTCCAGAACGTGAAAAACCTAGATCTATTTCGGGAGGGTGTTTTGTTGATTTTTACAGCTTCACGCCTATGATTTTTCACATAATTTATATTCGTGTATTGTGTAGGGGGAGTCGCTCCGCGTTTTCTAGGGGTGGAAACTTTGCAAATTCTAGCTCCCGACCATCTTCTAGATCCGCGCATATATTTTTTTTATACAAGTCATATGCTTTAATTTGAACTCCTTTAATTTTTTTTTTCTTAATTTAAAAAAAAAGAAAAAAAAGTATGAAGAATGTTTTTTTTTTCCCTATTAAAATGCCTTTACTGATGAAATAAAACATTTTAACTCCCCCTCCTTCATCACGCTTCACAAGTAAAGAAAACTAACTCGTACTGTAGGGTTGTCAATGGAAGCGGAAGTTTATTGGAGAGGTAGTACGTACGCATGCTCCATTAGATATATTGTCGCGGATTAATATTAATTTGCTTAATTCAGCATACAACGTGGAAAAATTAATAATTTTGAATACACGTAAATTTTTTTGACAAGAATTCATCAGTTTACGTTATATTGAAAGAAAGTAAACAGGAAATCATAGTGACTCTTTGCACATTCTTCTCTCGTGGAAGTTTATCCGCCAAATATTTTAGCTGTTGTTCGGTCGTGTCAACACTGAACTGCAAGGTAACTTTTGCTGAATATAATTTTAAAAAAAATATGAGAAACTCCAATTGAGCGCTATTTACCTGATTTAATGTGATGCATACGTCCATGAATTAAAGTTAATGTGTTGTTTGAAAAACTTACGAGTGTAGGAAAGAAATTCAGAGTTTATATATTTTGCAATCATTAGGCTTGCACGCGGAGTTCGTAATCTTTTGAAGTAGGCCTAACGTAACGTACATTATAAGGCATGTTTCTTGTTCTTTATTATTGGTTACAGAAATCTTACAAAGGTCGAGTTTATTTATTAAAATTTGCCACATCAGTTTTTCTTATGGACATGCATTTGATGCATGTACAAGCCTTCAAAGTTTAACTCGTTTATTGTAATAGTAACATGTCTCAAAATGTTTGTTTTATTTAGTGCTTGTTTAGCCAAGCAATTTCATGAACGTTATTATCTAATGATAGTTTATATTTTCACAATCTGAAATTAACAGTTAATTATTTATTTATAATACTGTAGAACAAACATGTTTAACCGAACTTTAGAGGTTTCGGGGTAGGTACCCTCAGTTCTGGGATTTTGTACATTTCTCTGGTTTTTCTTTAATCTCTTGTATCATTCTGTCACTATGGGATTTATCTGATTTAGGCTGTACTCTTGGTCTTTCATTATAAAATGGAATTTGTAAGGGTACAGTATAAATCTGTTAAATATCTTTTTTCCCCGTAAATTCAGAGTTTTAAAGATACAGAGGTCGGGGAATTTCCCCACTTATAATGATGTAATCCACTTTTTTTTTTTTGGTATTCCTCCTAAACTTCCAGCCAGGGGAGGAACTTCAGGTCCTCTTATACTTTTATGCCCCCTTATATTCTTATTCTTATGGACATCCTGAAAAGGAAACTAAATTTAAAGTCAAAAGAAGCAAAATCACGGCCTGAAGCTTTGTTTTTGAAGTGAGAAATTCCTGACCCCTCAGGTTTAATACAGGAATGGTTTAAACTTTTATCAGATAAATTGGCTATAAGAAAATATGTTGCACTATTTATTTATTTTAAGGAACAGAATGTAAAGCTTGTAGTTTCACTTTTAAAAGATAAATCTAAAACTCTTGTGAGTTCCCTTTGTAAACTTTTATCACATTTATTCTTTTGGGATTCTCTCTGTATCACACATGACTCTTCTGTCAGTGGAAGAACCTTTTTCATGTTTATTTCTTATGCATTTCTGCACACAAGGTGTTGGAATCTGCAAAACTTAATAGATTACCCATTGTAAGATCAGTCACTGCAATCTCCTTTTATAAATCTTGTTTATTATATAATTTAAGTGTGTGTTGGAATATGGATAAATTGTATGTACAGTTACAGATATGTTTTCTATTTTAATGACTTTGTGTTTGAAACAATTATAATTAAAAAAAAAACATTTCAAAGCATATTTTACATGTTTTAGCTAAAAAAAAAAATCCATATATCCTGAAAATGTAATCATGAAAACCTTTTTTTAAGTAGAAACCATGATTGAGAGCAACCATTTCAAGCCATTGAAAAAATATTGAAAATTTAATTCTTTGAGGACTGCATTATCTATTTTATTTTCAAGGAACATACAATTGAAAGACCAACACAACTCTTGTTTTGCAATGAAAATAAAATTTACATTGGAAACATACAAATAAGCATGAAACTGTAGAAAATATATTTCATGTGTTTTTAGAAATTAGTTAATTTTTTAGTTACAGTACAGGATATGAACTTATCTTTTTAGTGTTGCCAACAAAATCAAGATGGGAAAGAAAGTTGAGAAATCACTGAAGGGGGAGAAAAACCAGTCAGCTGTTAGTCAAGACGAGGAGGATCCAAACAAAACACCAGGTAGTCATAGTTACATGTCAACTAAGTTCAAGGTATCCATAGTAACATGTAAACTAGGTATAAGGTATCCATAGTAACATGTAAGCTAAGTACAAGGTACCCATAGTAACATCATAAACATGTAAACTAGGCATAAGGTATCCATAGTAACACATTTACTAGGGATATCCATATAGGAACACATTTACTAGGGATATCCATATAGGAGGGTGTAAAGAGATTTTGGAAATTAACCAATGCTAATTGTTTCATTTTTAAATTTGAAATAAAAAAATCATGACTGTGTAAACCATCTTCATTCATGTATAGTAAAGCTTGACCAATCCAGACACCAGTGGTTCAGAAAGATTAATCAACATTCCAGATTTATGGTAGACAATATTTTAGATAATATGTTGATGGTGTGACCGTTATGGCAAGCGCAGATATTTATTTTGTTATAATTTAGACCGGGCTCGTCAAACTGCACGCGACATTTGGTGCATCTAGACTCGGACGTTACATGATGTAGTATGTAAGTTACATTTCCAAACAGAAGCCTGAACAGTGCTGAAAGTAAATGAACAACGTTTCCTTTACTGTTTATCTTCAATATTTATCCATTAAATCAGAGCACGATTACTTTTAGTTGAACTTTTGCTGCTATTCTTGCGAGAACGTAGCTTTAACAAGTGATGCATTGTGGGTCCAAATTACTGCGGTCAGAAAATTCTATCAAATGAATGTGCAGAAGTCCTAATTTTCCCTTCGCACAGGCGTTGCTTTAAAAGCTCACAGTGACAAGCCTCGCTTCGCTATTATTAACTAAATTTATTGAAAGGGATTTAACTAACATTATATTGCCAGGGGTGGAAGGCGCAATTTTGGAATACACCACATCTGGATTAGGAAAGTTTTACATACATGTATCTTTCCTTGCTTCATCTCTTTCTCTTTTCTCTTCTTTCTTTCTTCTTACTTGTCTGTCCATCTGTCTGCCTGTTGTCTGTCTGTCTGCCAGTACCAATAGAGAGTTTTCACAAGGAGGCGTCAATACGTTTTCTTACTCCTGTAGAACCATCCAGACCGCTAGGTGAGATATCGCCATTTCTTTGCCTATTTATAACTCCAACAGCATGCTGCCAAATCATGATTGTCCTAATTAGTTTGTCGTCAGATTATTTTTAATGATCACGGCACATTTTTTGGCTTGTTTAATAAGTGTACAAATTTAAATTTTCTTGTTTATGTGATGTCATTACAACTTAACTTGTTTTCAATTTTGCCTGTTTTTCAAAAATGCATGTGATTTTGAGAGAATTAAACTGACTGTTTTAAAAATCAAAGAGTGGTTACTTCTATTTTGAAAAATTATGGTTTATGAACACACAAAGAAAACAAATCTTTGTATGTTTAGACTGTAAAGGTATAAACACTTGCAGATTTTTTCATTCTATTTATAGAACACACTCTGATTATCTGTTCTATTTATAGAGCCATACAGCTGCACGGGGAATTTCCAGGCTGACTTTACAGAACTGTGTCGCCGTAATGCCATGGTAGCCATTCCTCCCGTGATCCATCGAGCGAGACCGCCCACGCAGGCGGCCCCGGAGAGCAGTAAACCAGAGAAAGGGAAAGATAAAGGCAAGAGTGCGGTTCCTGAACCGGAACCTGAGCCGGAGGTGGATCCGGAGGGTGGTGGGTGCTTGTTCTAACCCAGTAACATCTCATGTGCGATTAACCGCCCCAGTGATTTTTTTAAAATCATACTTGTAAAAAGTTCAGGTTTCATGATCTTAAAACTTAGATGATCTCAGTTTCGATCTCAGTCTCACTTTTAACCAAGGAATATATAGTGGTAAAGTGAGACTGAGATCAAAAATCAGCTCGTCTTAGCTTTGTGGCCCCTAGGCCAGGTTCCAGGGTCATAAAAAAATAATGAGCTTCCTTTTGATCTTAGTCTGAGTTTTTCTAAGATTTTTGGCCCTGAAGATTGAAATGACCTTGTTGATATTTTTAATTCATGAAGTACTTGTATTATGTACATAATTTATTCCCCTGCATAGAAGTTCATTTCACTGTTATTCAAAATATGGCACAGACTTTATCCTTCTTAATTCTCTGAGTCAAATCTTAATTCCCCTGCCACTCCCCCATTCATCCCAACAAAATTCACCAACCCCATCTCCCTAATTTTATATTCCTCTCCACTTTTTATGCATCTCAACACAATAAAAAAATCTATATCAGAAAAAGAATTGTAAATTTCAAGATTTTTTTAATGCCATATGATTGTAATGATTATTTTGTCTTGAAAAAGCAAATTTTAGATGCCACATTGTATTGGTGAATAAATATATACAAAAAAGATTCAAGCACAGACAATAATTATCATGCCAAAAAATGATTACATTTTAATGGAATTGAAGGTAACAGTTTCTTATTCAAATCTGAATCTCTCTGTCAAATGGAAGATAAATGATATCTAAACTTACAAGTAAATCTCCCTGCTAAAATGTGTGATGTTTTGAATGGGAAGAGGGTTACTTCTTTAACATATTCTGACTTCTATATATTCGTTTGAATTCATACCTTAGGAAGATTCTGCATCCTTTATCTGTTAATATTATGTTTTAAATCCCTACTTAAAATACTTCCAACTAATGATGTTGTTAAAAACAGTATCTTGTTAGTAATTATTTCCTCTGTCCTTGTCTTTGCTGATGTAAGCTTAACTCACACAAGACAACATGTTACTTAATATGCTTACAAGTTATAAATACTGTAGATCACTAAATTTTCGCGACACCTTATTTTCGCGAGATTGTCATTGACTCTTTGTAAGCGAGACATAATTTTCACGAATAGTTGTTATTCCTCTATATAATCGTATGGAATACTTTTATACGCGAGAATTTAATTTTTCGCGAACGCCTTGTCTCGCGTAATTACGCGAAAATAAAGTTCTCGCGAATAAAAAGTGATTTACAGTAGGTGACTGTACAGGTGATCTGGCTGACAGACTCTCAGAGCTCTCAGTACTTTGATTGAAGACCTAGATCTAAAAAATAAGTCTCATCTGATTTTGATGACTTGCGTGAATATTTTATAAATGTTATTTTATGTCTTTTTGTGAATGTTAGAATTCATGATATTAACTTTCTTTTATCTCGTATATTTAAATTTAATAGCAAAAGGAAAACATGTGGACAAAAGTACTGCACTCACTATTTTTAATTTTTTGTGTCAAAAATAAAAGTACATGTACACAGTCATGCATAAATTTTTTTTAAACAATTTTACTTGCAACAAATGAGCTTTTCAGTGTTTTGATTTTTGAAGGGTTTTCAAGCAAGAGCTCGTTATTGCTCTGTGTGTTTGTTGAGTCCACTGACGTCATCAAGTTTTCTGTCGGTCACCTGTATATTAAAAACATTTATCATTTAAAGTAATTCTTCTTTAAACTAATAATTAAATGATAAATAAATAAAAAATTACAAAATAATATTCCACAGTAAAAGAAAATAATATGTACAGACTCATAATTGATTCTGATTAATTTATTACAATGAGTAGCTGTAAATACAGTAAAACATATTAAAAGTGCCAGAGATCAACCGTTTTGATTCTTAAGAAACAAACTTTGTTATATCAGTTAATATAAAACTACAAGGAGTTAAGATCTTCTTTTCTCTGCTATTTGATTCATTATATTAAGCATGTTTTACTGTATAATTACTGGTATAGACATAATTCTGTGTAACATGGATTAATACTTTGATTGATGTACACAGAGAATGCCGAGCCTCCACCTAAGACCTACATCGTTAAGGATAAGTTTGAATACTTTAAACCAGCCATCCAGGTAGAAATGGAGAATTATGATAAACCTGAGACAGTTACAGAAATCTACATCAGGGGTAGGTTTACATTGATATCATTCAGATGTTGACAAATATAGCTGAACTGAGTATCTCGAACACTGATACTGTAGAATTACTTTTTTATACGCCCGTCTTAAGACGGGACGTATTATGCTATAGGCTTCATGTCCGTCCGTCCGTCTGTCCGTCTGTCCATTCGTGTCCGGCTCATAACTTCAATACTATTAGGCCTAGGATTATCAAACTTTGTCAACTGATACTTTTTGGGTAGAAGGTGTGTCGCGCACAAAAAGTAGGTCGCTCTGACCTTTAATAAAGATGCTATGGCCAAATATGGAAAAATCCTGTCCAGCTCATAACTAGAAAACTATTAGACCTAGAGCTATCAAACTTGGCAAAAGTATACATCTTAGGTAGAAGGTGTGTCGCGACCTATGTCAAGGTCACTGTGACCTTTAATTTTAGTGAAATTTTTTAAAAAACTAATTTTTTTTAAATTTTAAATTTCATAATCCTAAAAATGTAAAAAATAGAGTTGTATCCTTATTAAAAAGTATTAAAAGTAGCAGAAAGTTGCATGTCAAATTAGAGAGAAATTAATGAGTTTAGTGTGAGGAGGTAACTAGTTGAGCATTGTTGTTATCTACATCCCTTGGGTATTGGGCAAATGGACAGCCAGCCTAGCTGTTAGATTAAAAATAGCTCTTGTTGGCTAGCCTAAGTTTTAAAATGAATTTGATGAAAAGTAATTAAAACTTATTTGATATTGCATAATAAACTAATAATCTGATATTATATAATATTAATTAATTAATTAAAAACTAATTTTATGGGGTGGGGTTGAATCAGCATTCCTACTTGTCCATATGAATTAAATATAAAACCTGTCTGGCATTAAATCTAAAAAGAAATCATGAAGTATTTTATATGTTTTAAAAGTGTTTTAGGATAAAAAGTGCAGATCCATTAATATTGGGGGAATAATGAGTAGACAAGCATCCAGTCAAAGATTAATTAATGAGTTCAATGTAGGAAGACTATCTGATCAAGCGCTGCCTTATCTGTATCCTTTGGGGATTAGACAGAAGAACTGCTGGTCAGTTTATAGCATATGTCATTTGATGTCCAGCCTTTCTTTTCAAAATTGATTTGGCATAGATTAAGTTGTTAAGACTAATTTGATATTGTTTATTATGATGCCAGCATTTGACAAAGTCTAACACAAACAGTATAGAAATCTATCAGTTATGTAATATTTGTTATAATTATGTCTACAGCACAGGGGATGGATAAAGAAATATTTTTTAAAAAATAGAAAAATCATGAAATCTTAGAATCAAGGTTGACATGATTTTCTTGCACTCTAAACTGTTAAAGATAATTGTGTAATTTTTTGACGGGCGTATCATGCTGTGGCGTGGCACTTTATTCTATTAGTATTAATTTATGCTAATTCCACGGAAATTTGTCCAAGCGTACTTAATGTAAATGTAAGGCATATATTAATGAACAGTTCAAGAAATCCGCGTAATTATCTACCCTTGGAATAATCAGAAATTGAGATTCCGCAGAATTATGACCCTGTGGAAAAAAGTATGTATACAGTATATTTACTACTTTGGATGTTTTAGACTAATCTGAAATAAAATTTTCTTGTAGGTTGGAAAATAGATGACATCATGATGAACACACTGAAGCAGTGCTGGTCTGTTATGGAGAAACTACATACCATTAAGTAAGAGACTGCCATGTACAAGTATCTGTAAATAATTTGTTATTCATGTAAAAAATATTTTTGCATAATAAGGAGGGGTTTTTCCCCGTGCCAAATTTTCATTCTCACAAACAAATGGTAAAGATAAAATGATGTAATATAAACATGAATTTATGAAAATTTTGCGGCATATAAAAATGCCAAAAACCTATCTTAGGTGTCTCGAAAATTTAATCTACTGTAACTTTATAGATAATTAATTGTTGCAGGTGTTAGTAAAAATATAAGAAACATATGCCCTTTTTACCATTGGATAAAATTTAAAAACATTTGTCATGAACAGAGCATTTTCACTAGACAGGTTGTATAAATATTGATTGTCTTTTATTCTTTCAGTTTATGGAATACAGGTTTAACAGGAGAAACAGTCAGTATTATGGCGAGCACACTGCCAAGTATAGTCAACCTTAGGTAATTCTTTCTTTCTTTCTCTCTCTCTCTCACTCTTTTACATTGTCACAGAGCAAACACAATGATTCCAACCGCTACTTTTTTCACCTCAGAGTATCTTGATTTCTGTTGTAGGACTTTGATTTTAGATGGAAATGTTGTTAAAGAGGAGAATTGGCATGAACTGATCACAGATGAAAGTCCGTAAGTACATTGTCATGAAAGTCCATAGGGACTTAATGATTAAAGTCCTCAAGTACATTATGATGAAAGTCCATTTTTACATTGTTTGGAGATTAAAGTCTATAAGTACATTGTGAAGTAATAGTGTCTTCCTCTTTTCCTTCCAGGCTTTAAGTTTTAAATGTTGTTAAAATCTTTTGTAATGTTGGAAATTGTATTTTAATTTGTAATTCAAAGGATTGTTCATTGATTTCTACAACATTTACTTGGAAACCTAACATGCTTTGTAGGCATGTTTTACTGTAAATGAGGCTGGTTTTCAGGCAAAACTGACAATGTCTGTTTTTTGTTCTTTCAGTGTACAGAATCTCTCCCTGAGGCATTGTGGCATCACAGACAAGGGGGCCAAATCTATCGGGGAGGCCCTCGGCACTGTGAAGAGGTCCAACAATAAACTGGTCACCCTCAACCTCGCAGGGAACCAGATATCAGATCAAGGCACAATAGACATAGCAAATGTAAGCTGTTTAATTTTTTTTGGTTGATTTTCCCCCCTTTATTTTGTCTTGATCATCATCCAAAATAAAGGCTGTCAGTATTGTTATTGACTTGTTTTGAGTGTGTATACACTGTACTTACATTTTCAGGGCCTGAGGATGAATCGTACTCTAATGTCTCTGTCTCTATCCAGTAACCAGGTGGGAGACAAGGGGGCCATCAAACTAGGGGAGGTAAGCAATGACTAAGGTCAATATCTGGTCAGATGAAAAGAAATATTTGTCTAAGAATTCAAAAGATATTTCAATATTTACAATTTAAATGTTTTTTTTTACAGGTGTTGTCTAGATTTCCCCTGACTCATGAGGAGGTGGTAGAGAGAAGGAAACAGAAATCTTCACTGGGTTCTCCTGACAGAAATAAATCAGTAAGGGGTTACCTTGTAATCAAATACTGTAGATCACTAAATTTTCGCGACACCTTATTTTCGCGAGAAAGTCATTGACTCTTGATTAGCGAGACAAAATTTTCGCGAATTGTGGTTATTGCTCTATATAATCTAAAGGAATACTATTAAACGCGAGAATTAAATTTTCGCGAGCACACTGTCTCGCGTTATTACGCCAAAATAAAGTTCTCGCGAATAAAAAGTGATTTACAGTATCTCAGAAATCATCACTGTCACCTGACAGGAATAGATCAGTAAGGGGTTACCTTGTAATCAAATATCTCAGAAATCATCACTGTCACCTGACAGGAATAGATCAGTAAGGGGTTACCTTGTAATAAAATATCTCAGAAATCATCACTGTCACCTGACAGAAATAAATCAGTAAAGGGGCACCTTGTACTCAGTGACTTCATATATTGACCTTAGGAAGGGGTCACATTGTATTGGATGTTAATTAAGAAATTCAGGAAGGGTCACATTGTGTTCAGATCTTCATTCTATTGACCTTTTAAATTTATTTAATCATTAAAAAAATAATAATTGAATGTTCAGATACCATATTAGGTAGAACACATATTCCCTTTGATAATTTTTTTTCTTCAAAAGAAAAGCAGCATATTGATTAAATAAACTCGTACTTTAACTCATACTTCTGTACACATCTTCAGGTTTTTTTGTTGCAGTATGAGGCTGCAGACATTCTGATTCTTTTGATTTACATTACAGCCACCACCCAGTCGTAGAGCTGATTCCAAGGACAGGCCAGGGAGTGTCAGGAGTAGTTCACAACACGATAAAACCGACAGGAGCAAACAGAAACAGTCAGCCAAAACTAAAAAGGTAAAACCCAACTCAACAAACAGAAACAGTCAACCAAAACTAAAAAGGTAAAACCGACAGCAACAAACTAAAAAGGTAAAACTGACAGCAACAAACTAAAAAAGTAAAACGGACCGCAACAAACAGAAACAATCTGCCAAAACTAAAATGGTTAGGCTTCAGAAAATTCTCTGGTTCTCAGGCCAATTTTCTCCAACACGGATGCAGGAGGGAGGCTTAAAGTTTATAAAATCATTTTATTGGTGGTCAAGTAGATGAGGGAGATATTTTTTAATATTATCTCTAATGGATGTGAAATTTGAATACTAGATTACATGGGATGGACACTACCAGACTTGCTTCAGATGCTGGATCTGACCTATATTTTGATTCCCAAGTAACTATAAACCCTACCTGAACCAGTCTTGCATGGATGATGCATCTAGGGATGGACACTACCGACCTATTTCGGATGCTGGATCTGACCTATATTTTGATTCCCAAGTAACTATAAACCCTACCTGAACCAGTCTTGCATGGATGATGCATTTAGGGATGGACACGACCGACCTATTTCGGATGCTGAATCTGACCTATATTTTGATTCCCAAGTAACTATAAACCCTACCTGAACCAAACTTGCATGGATGATGCATCTAGGGATGGACACTACCAGACTTGCTCCGGATGCTGGATCTGACCTATATTTTCTAAACAAGCAATTCACCTGCATCACCATTCAAGACATTCTGATCAAATTTTACACACATACAAATTTTCATGTTGCTTTACTAATATATCCTCGGCGAGGCATTTATGTCCTATGGACATATTTCTAGTATTTTATAAAAAACAAAGTAAAATTTGGACCCTTATTCTTGGGATGTTTTGAATTTGATGATATTGATTTTCGGTTAATCCTGATTTTGACTGTATTCTTGGGATGTTTTGAATTTGATGATTTTGATTTTCGGGTTATCCTGATTTTGACTGTATTCTGTAGGATGCGGGTAAAGGAGGAAAAGAAGCCCCCAAGGAGGAGGACAAACACGACAAAACAAAGGGAAAGAAGGATGATAAAGCAGCAGCTAAAAAAGGTAGGCAGATCTAGGAATTTACTGTATGTGGTAGGCGGATCTAACAATTTATGATGTGTTCAACAATTGTAAGCACATGGTCTGCGGTGACATGTTTTGTCCTGTGTGAAGTTCCCTCTATGTTTTAAAATTTTTGTTATTTTTTTCTCCCTTTTAAACTTATCTGATATTTCCTTTTAATGTTTTTGAAATGTCAATAGAAGTTTTCTAATAATCCCTTTTAAAATCTCTTAAAAAGAGATATCCATTAAAGGTTTAGAAGTGTAATTACATACAAATTACTTAATATATAAACAAAAAAGATTAAAGAAAATAGAAATTTTAAAAGACTTGAGAGGGGAGGTAGCATTGGAATAATTCAAAAGGAGAATAAATGAAATAACTGCTATAAATTGTGTTTTATTTGCAAGATTTTATTTTCCACTTTGTTAAGCTAAAAAAGCATGATGGAAAATATCTAATACATTGTTATTGAATTGGATAAAATATAACAACAACCTGGATTTGTGAAAATTTGGGTCTGCTTTTAGTATGATTTCAAATTACATTCAATGAGGCTTTATGTTAAGAAAAAAATATTAAACTGAAGACTTATTAAGAAACATTCAATGTCCATTTCTTGTTTTTTTTTTATGCTTTTGCTTAAATAAGAGAACATAATGGCAGTTGTTAGATGACACATAGGATTTTACATTTGCTACACCAGTAGAAAAAATATGGCTTCGTTTTATAATTGAATTTAAAAAGTTATAACAAAACATTTTTTAAGTAAAATTTCTGACCTTGAATTTTGAAAACTCTTGATCATTCAATTAATAAACAAAGAACAAAATCAGTGTCTACAGTGAAATGCCAATTTGTGTAATATTTTTAAAGAATATCGTTGATTTGGGATAGTTTATTGACATTTTGTTAATACTGATTACATATTACATTTAATACTGAAAATATATTGCACCAACAGATACCAAGAGCGGAAAAGGTTATATGTTACAGATTACATTATAATTTTGATATATATATATCTATGTATTCGCCATTTTCTTTTATTTCTTTTTTTGGGGGCTATACGGTATATTATACAGTCATATATGTGTATATTCTCGTAGTGTATATTTAATTACTTTTGAGTCATTGCCTTTTTTAATTACGCTAGATTGAAATTGTTATGATTTTCTAGATTTGATGTACAAGAGCTTTGAAAGAAGATTAACAAATTTTGCTTTTTTCTTTAGTAAAAATTTAGAAACAGGAATTCTAATTAAAACTAAAAGCTTCAAGCTTTTAACAATAATATCTTAAGTATATATACTTGTTTTAGATAGAAAATGACTTACAAAGACTGCAGGACAACAAAGTTAAAGACGCATAGAAGTATTACATACTAAAAAAAATCAAACAAATTGTACCTTTTATGGAACTGTACTTAGGTTAACTTTCTGCAGCCGCAGGACTCTTTGAGCAAGCAGACATAAATAACATACAATATGATACAATACAAACTTGAATTAAAAAGTTTTTCTTGAGTTTGGGGAGTTAAAGCAATTTTTTCAGTTATCAAATTATTTGGTGTATTTGCTAACAAAAATGACATTTATGCTCACAGTTCTGCTGCTATTTCTTGAAGATTTCAAACTAAATTTCAGTTTTTCTCTTTCAATTTTCTTGATCAGAGGGTGGAACAAGCAGTAGGAAAGGTATTAATTGAC
The DNA here is from genome assembly GCA_003671525.1 of Saccostrea glomerata. Lineage (NCBI taxonomy): Eukaryota > Metazoa > Mollusca > Bivalvia > Ostreida > Ostreidae > Saccostrea > Saccostrea glomerata. The sequence continues at coordinate 202,477 of PRKT01000208.1, read as the reverse complement.
ATTGAGTCTTTGGCCTTGAGTCTTTTTTTTAATTGGCCAAATTTGCTGTCCATATCAGCCTTTTTGTCACTTTAAATATTTCAGTGTTTGAATTGTAGACTTGTGCTCTATTCTCTGATTTAGTAGATGAGCTCTCAATTCCTGTCATGCCTGTGTTGTGATTTTGGCTACAGTGTATCTTCTGATCAATGTGACATTTTCTTTCATTTTTCATGGAATAGTTTACTTATGACTTTCCTTTTTTACATTTATGTGTTTTGAAGTCTAAATATTCCTGATACAAAACCTTATCTAGAGTAGGGGGGTTTGGCACTTTATGATGCCCTACATTATATTATTGGACAGATGTTAATCACGAATTATCATGTTAATAGACATTGATGGTGTTGAGATGAACATCTTATTTAGTAGCATATCCTTTCATTGAATGTAATTGATTTATAGCAAATGAGGAAGAATCAAGAAGAACCCAACACCGTGGTTCTATAACTAAAGGTATCGCAGTACCACTACCACCACCCCACAATATAGAACTCCCAGACACCCAGCATTGGGGTCCTTTTAGGCCTGTACAGTGCATGGCATCATCCTCCAGAATATCAGAATTTGATATATATTAGCCTTGCTTTGCTTAAAGTAAATTCTTAATATACATGATCTAAGATAAAATTATATTCAATACCATGTAAACATACTACTTGTATTTCAAAGATTTCACAGTTATACTTGTAGTATTTTAGTCTAATGCATGTCAACTCTTTATTGCTGGATAAATGCATTTCTGGTTCATAGGTTTCTGACAAAAGTATTCTTATTTCTTCACTGCTTAAGAAATACATGTATTGTATACCAATTCTTGCTGTCTGAAACCCCAATAAGTTAAGAAAAGAATTAATTATGAAATTGTCTCATTTGAATATCTACTATTGAGCAAACAGAGTCAAATTTATTCCAACTCTACTTTCCATATTTTCTTTCTACATTCTAAACTTTCTTGGAGCATAAAATAAACACATTTCTATTTCTATGAATTTTATATATATTTGTGATTTAGAAATTACCTCTTATCTTCAAGGCTTCTTTAAGTTTTCCCTTTTATGGAAATATTTGTTTGTTTGTTTCTATGTTGTTGAATGCCCCTCTTGAGAATTTTTCCCTCAGATGGAAATGCCACCACTTGCTTGTGGAGAGCTGCAAATTTTGTCTTATGCTCGGCACTCAGGGCCATTGAGCAAGGAGGTTTAGTTGGTCCTTTTGCTTTTATTTAATTCATATTCTATTGACAATTGGCATAATTTCCAAAGGGAACAGAAACAAGTTCCAGAAACTTAAACACTCCTAATATTTTCTTTGTTAAAGGAATCGTTAATTTTTTTTCTTAAGGTTCATAAACCGTCTGCTCATATAAAATGTTGCTTGAACCTTAATGATTTTCTAAAAGAAATGTATTTTATGAGTAAAATACAAACAAATATAGGATTGCTTCGGGGCAAAATTGGACAAAAAAGACACTTCAACTTGGCAAATTTATAAAGGAATAATAGACATTTACTGGGTATGCCATTAAGAGTTATCTCTTTTATCAGAGTATTAACGAACCTTAAATAAACCTTCCCTTATGTAAATGGCTGAGGTCTCTGGGAGCTGCATGACTCCACTCTTTTCCAGTCACCGCTTTCTTGACACCTGAATCAATGTTAAAGATGTTTAGTGACCACCAAAAAAATTATCTACTTTGTCAATTCTGAAAATATTTTCTGTGAAATGACCACATAGAATCATAATTACTTTATCTGAAGAACTTTTATCATGTCAACTCTGGTTATAGGATTCAAATGTTGTTAATTCAAATAAATGAGTTTTTTTTTTACAATTTACAAAAAATATATGTATAAATAAAATCATATTTATTCTATGGACAGTGATAGCATTTTTTCTTCATCCGGATGGTCTAAAACTGGGTGGCCTCCCCTTCACCTAGGATTATAATACAAACAATTAACTTTAGCTTGAGCTTGTATCTTATATGTTTGGCTGCATTCTTGTATGCTAATCTGGATAATACCTTTAGTTTATAGCATGTTATATACAGAACAGGTATTAATAAAATATGTTAATTTTTTAGTGAAATATTGCATTTGCATGTAAACATACTTTAATATAATATTGATACATTAACTTAGATAGACTTAATAGAAATTAATTTTTTTTAAGTGTAGAATTCAGCAACTCTACACTCAGATAGAAAATGCTGTAATAATTATTTGAAATAACCTTTTTCAAACTTTATCTTATGACAAATGTAAATTAATGAAATATCAGGAAGGTGTTCATTGCCTCATTGTTTACATCTTCATTTCATAAGCAGTGCTCATATTTAAAACTTAATTAACAATCTAATTCGTATCATTTCACTCATACAATTTCGTAATAATATTCCAGCAACTTGAGAAATTCTCTATGCCATGTTACATTTATAACATCAGGATTTGACATTTTTTCACTATGCTGCTATTAGTGCTATGACTGGATACTCTTTTTGTAGTAAATGTATAGCCCGTAATTTTTAAGGATTAGGAGTTTTGATCATGAATACAAGTATCTTTATACTTTATTTTTTCATCATAAATCAACAATAAAGTAAATGTATTGTTTGTTTTCTACAACAACAATATTATTTAAAAACTATCTGTAACGAAATTAGAAAAAGAAAATTTCTTTCAGTTGTGTTTCTATTTCTTATTTTGTCTTGTGATAAGTAGTTTTTGTTATTTACATGTTTTTAAAATTACCTTGAAAACTGGAAAGAAATTAACTAAGCAGGACTAGTATTCCCTTACCAAAAATGAAATGCGTAATTAACATAATAGTTTTTGACTGTCAGTAACTAGATGGCACAGTCATACTTTGCATATTCCCTGTTGACATTGCATTTATAAATGATACTTAATTAATTGCCTAATAACCTTTAAAAAATCCTTGTCATTTCTATGAGTAAACCTCATTGCATTGTTAAATTATCTTGCCTTGTGTGATATTTTATGTTTTTTTTTAACTTTCACGTGTGTGTTTTGCTATTCCTTTTCCACATGTTTGGCTAATTAGATTTTGCAATATTTATTACATTTTTTGCACAGACAAAGGCGGAAACACCACTGGTCGCGGCTCTGGGGGTAAGTAGCTTAAAAATGGATCGACAATTTTACTGGAAAATTAACAGGTGCCCCCCTAGCGGTGGGGCATTTACATGTATTTAGCATAGAGGGTCTCTATACAAATCTAACCAGTGGCAGGGATAATGGAAGAAAGGTTTGAATTTTTCGAATTTTTATTATTACTTTGTAGCAGCTTAGAAACTAATTAAAATTATGTTATTAATTCTTCTTCCTTTTCTGATTTTATAACTTAACTTTTGGTTGAGAGAGAGAGAGAGAGAGAGAGAGAGAGAGTTGTTGAAATATACACTGGAATTTTGTTTTGCAAATATAGTTTTGAATTCAAACCAATGTGTGTTCTATCTAGAAAGTAACGTTTTGACAAATTAACAAGACTAAGCTACATTATTTCATTTTCTGCATCTCAAATCATGTATATGTTTGTGTTTACATGTTATCATTTCATTTCATTCATTAGTTCATCTTTGAAATTATAATTACGTAGCTAGGATGCAATTACCTGCCTATGTTGAATAAAAAGTATTATATACGTTTCTGTGAAAAGGAGCCCCAGGGAATTAGTGAATATTTTAATATAGGTAGATGATTTAAACGTTATATTCTTCAGAACTTTTAGTACTTTGATTTTAAACATGTAACGGAATTCTTTCACTTTCTATGACATTAGCGACTCGATTTGTTACAAAGCGGTTTTTGGCCACAATAAATGGTACACTTGCACTGCTTTATGAATATTCATAGAAAAGATCGAAATTTAAAATTATTAAATTGAACATTATTAATGATTATTTTATTATGCATCTAATAAATATTCATAGGAAGAGCATGCAAAATAAGCTTTTAAAATGCACAGTTTTAAAGGAAAAAAGGAGTGCAAATAAAACATAGGCCTTTTTATAGGGAAAATATTGCCAATTTATCTTTTTTATAATCCCAGCGGCTACAATGCGATTGGTCACATCTTTTGCCGGTAAAATACTATATGTTTGTTTCCCTTGTTGGAATATGCACATCAGAAATGGGAAAGCAAGCTCTTATCAGTTTTTATTTAATATATCACTTTGAAAAAAAAAGCTAAAATCGAGAAATTATCCAATAAGATGAAAGATATCAAGACAAATGATTAAACTTTTATTTTGAAATTGAATGCCACAACCCCATTTCTGATGTAGGGACCCCCCTCCCTCTATAGAATTCCTCTTGGTGACTTAACATTCCATAATCTTAATTCTTTTTTTGTTACTGAAACAAAATAGCGAAATATATTTTCATGTATTTTGTTTTTTGGTTCGTTTTTTTGCGATGATTTTTACCCCCTCCCCCTCCCTATAACATGCCCCTTCTCTGATTTTTGAGTTCTTCAAGGTAACTTGGGCATTGTCTTTGATTAATAACATATTTCGGTACAATATTTAATATTAATTATGTCATATAAGTGTACCCCAGACTTGAAATTAAAATGTTAAAAGGTCCTGTTTAACAGACAAACTTTAACCTTGATTTATACCCCAAAACACTTGTGGTGCATGCGAGCACACAAGCAAGCATGAGGCTTTTTATGCACACTGTCTGCTTTTTCATATAATTTGAAATTATAGCATCTGAAGCTTATTGGGAGCATATAGAAAATGAAGTATTTTGGGGGAAAAGCTAGCATTCTTATTTTAAGAAAGGGTCAGGGGTACAATAATTTTCTTTTGAGATTTTATTAAAGAAATGTTTATCAATGAAAAATTTCGTTGTAAAGGAAAGGACAAATTTTTGACAGAAATAGAATTTACTTGAATTTTACTCACTACCCAGCATGCTTAGCTTAAAAAAAGATAATTTGCTTCCAAGTGGCTAAAGTGGGAACATTGTTCTGTCTGCTCAATGTGTGCATTGTTAAGTGTTACAATCACAATTAACATGGTTCCTTTAGATAATGCATGGTTATTGTAGTAAACAAAAACATTTAGGAGAGGAGAGGAAAGATAATTATTTATTTTGATCAATGATTGAAATGCTTCTGTGGAAAAAAAACATAGAGAAAATATAATATTTTGTTGACTTTCTTTAATTATATTCACATGTCAAAAACAGAATTTTTCTTTTAAAAAAAATCAATGAAAAGTTCCTTCTCAATACTGATGCAGTGCGTAATTCAACCATTTTATTCCCTTAGAAAGAGATGAAATATTAATATAAAAATGTATAGTTTTTTTTTAAAAAATTGTATGTGTACTGTATTGTTTTAGCCAATCTAAACTCTCTGTGACATCACTGTATTTTACTTGCAGCATCGTTAGTGGCTGATACAAAGAATGCAGCCAAGGGAAAAACCAAGGGGAAAGACAAGGGCAAGCCGTCCCAGGCGGAACCAGAGGTGGGGACAATTAACACAGGGATTTCAGTTAACCATCAAAATATGGCTGATAAAAAACTTCTTACTTTGTGTAAAAGATAAAAATCTGTTGCCTTTAAGAGGGCTGAGTGGTTATAGACATTTTAAAACTATATTGATCTCCTTAAGAAGAAGAGTTACTTAAAAAGATATATAAAATATAAAAGTGATCAAAATTTGAAACTAAAATGTATGAACTTTTTCTTCACCAAATGATAGATGGCAGCTAAAAATATATCTAAAATATCTTATGGTTAATTTCTGGACTTCCCAGCCTCCATGAATTGATTTTGAATTAGTTATTAGAAATTTACTCCTGGTATTGATAGACAGTGACTAATGATATTTGAAGTGATGGATGCAATGTTTCTTGACAGGATATGGGTGATTCATCCTTTATAAATCCCCTAACAGACGAAGCAGATTTTATTGATGGTCAGCTGTGGGTACCAGGCAACCGTGCTCTTATAAATCTTAATCTGTCACGTAAGTCAAATACAGTACTCCTAAATTAATAATGAAACAGGTTCATTAAGGAATGAAGCTAATTTCAACTTATGTTTAAGAAATAAAGTCCGCGTTTTCGTGAATGTTGCAGAATAACCTCCGAGGTCGAGAAATGTTGTTTGAAAGATAAAAGCCGAGGCGCTAGCCGAGGCTTTTATATTTCAAACAACATTTCGAGACCGAGGAGGTTATTCTGCATCATTCACGACAACAAGGACTTTATTTCTATTCTACCAAGTATGGTACAAACGCTTAATTAGGGATAATCGTTTCCTCTATAGAGAAACGAATTAGGTCACCATGTCTAGATTACGCTGTTTCATTTAACACCAGAGGTAAAATTTGTTTGCTTACCTGTACATCGAATGCAGACGATTTGACCCTTCGTTACATTAAAAATAGCCTTATTAAATTACAAATATGTTCGTAATATGTATTGATCAGTTAAAAAGAATATACAATAACAAAATCATGTTCCTGTTTCACTGCTAAAATCACGTTGTTTAATGTGTAGGGAGGTCCGTGGAATAGCCCCGCTTAGCTATAAAAACCGACATTCATCAGCATCTTGATGCAATTTACAGTGTTTATACTGCAAAAGACGACATATTGATGCGGTCTAAACAAGTATTTCATTCTACAGCCAAACATGTATTTGAATTGTTCAGACTTGATACGTGTTTCTGATCTGATAATTTTTTGATGACGTTCGTGATTTATTGGAGAATAATGTCCGGCGGTTTCCTTTGAAGTGTACGATAATCGTGGTAGAATATACGATATAACATAACTTGGGGCAGTTTACGCTTTATAAACCGCGAAGCGGTTTATAAAATAGCGTAAACTGCCCCAAGTTTTGTTATATCGTATAACATACGTTGAAATTAGCTTCATTCCTTATAATTTAATTTCAATGTAGACAATGAGACAATTTTTCCTCCGGAAAAAAGGCTTCAAATATAGCATAATTTAAAAATAATGTCAAGCGGAGTAATACGTTTTTGACATAACTCATTGTGACGTAGGCAAGTTATGTTATCCAAAATATTATATGTTCCTCTGAATGATTCAGCCAATGAAATTGCTTGATACAAGTGAAATTAAATTATAAATGTATAAATGCACATCAGTAGTAAATATGATGATAATCAGCTGTAATCAAGCTCAAATGTCCATTAAAAAATTCTGAAAAGATCAAAAATGGACCTCTAAATCAAGAGGTTAGATCAGGCTCTGGGTCCAAAAACTTAGACAAGCTGGGCAATCTAGACAATCTCACCTTTGATTACAGTTTCACTTTCCCATTTTTTAATTCCTTAAGTGAGACTGAGATCTAAAGTGAGCTCTTCTTATTCCCAGAGCCTAGTCTCACTATTTTGTAACAAGTGTACAGTTAAAAAGTTAGACTGAGATGAAAAGAAAAATTGTCAAAGTGTATGCCCCCCCCCCAGCCAAGTGTGTGACAAATCTTATACCCTGACTCTATGTATACAGGGAACCAGATTGGTGAACATGGAATGGCAGCCATTTTGAAGGCCATGCAGTATCAGACAACCCTGGCGATGGGAAGTAAATCTGGGGGAACCGGACTGATGAGAATCTGTGTGTTTGTAAGTTATATTACATCTTACAGGTTAATTACTATCCATTTCTGAGTTCACTGAAATTACTAGTATGATATAAACTCACCTGCAATGGTCTGGTACCCTTTACAGAGGAAGTGTTATCCACTTAATTAAGTGCGGATTAATGACTATCGCTTTCTTAGCTCATTGAAATTTCATTTAGTAACTAACTTGCAATGGACTGCTTTCTCTTTACAGAAAAGTGTTATCCGCTTAATAACATAAAATGGGTTAAAATTTTGTCCCATTGATTCTTATGGCTCATAAGAATTCTATTTAGCAAAATTGAAATTTAATTTTGTGTTTATTACCTTTCCTTTGCTAGTCTGAATTTTAACTTCTTTAAAAAAATATTCTGAAGCATTTCATATTCTTTCAAACATTAAGTATGATAGTGTTTCAATCCTGTTTTATTCCAGAAAAACAAGATTTCCTCCGACCATGACATTGTCAGGAAGATAAGCGAGATTATGTTGCCCAAAGATCCGTTCTACAAGCCCCCTCCCCAGACACCGGAAGTGGAGTCTACTTCCTGAGTAAAATGGCTGCCTAATAATGATTTACCTAAATTATATTGATTAATTTTACATAACAATTTTAAATGGATGTAAAACAGTCCCTATATCAGTGAGGATAAAGGCATTCTCTTGTATTGTTCAAAAATTGTGTGTGTGTGGATGGAGACATCAAGCTGTGTTGAACCTGAATGCATTTTATGATAAATATTTGAATGAATTTTGTCCAAAATTGCACCGTCCAACAATGAAGTCTGTGATAGTTTATATATGTTTTATAATATACTGTATGTTGAAGCTTTGTAAGCTATGTTTACGTGAAAATTTATTTTGTTATATATATGATTATTTAAGTAAACAATGTAACAGATACCAGCATTGCTTTGGACGGTTTTTGGATAGTTTTTTTTCTAGTATTTACGTGGACCAGAAAAGCTATTATTGTAGCAATGGTGTTCTTCTCCTGCAATAACTTAAGGATTACACAGACAATATTTTCTTCAGAAATCATCAATATTCCTCATAGATTATTATACTACTGGGTAATTTGGGTATTTTCTGCGTCAAGAGGGATAGATTTGTAAAATTTTGTCACAATGTCAAAAGTGTGTGTAAAATTTGGTATAGAATTACTTAGAAAACAATACAAAGTGGCGTATGTAAGCACCAAAGAATTCTTACGATTTCTTTATAAGAGGGATTGATTTATCATATAATATTCCTACCTCCTATAAAGAAATCGTAAAGAATTCTTTGGTGCTTACATACGCCACTTTGTATTGTTTTCTAAGTAATTCTATACCAAATTTTACACACACTTTTGACATTGTGACAAAATTTTACAAATTTATCCCACTTGACGCAGAAAATAGTACCCAAATTACTCAGTAGTATAATAATCAATTGCATGTCGCAGTGGTTAGAAGGTCTGCTCTAGAGTCATGAAGTAAAGAGTTGATTCTTACATCAGGGGTTCGAATCCCACTGTGGGGCATGGAGAAAAGTCCTTCGAATACGGATGAGACCATATAAATCGAGGTCCCGTGTCGCATTAGGTACTGGCAGGAAATAAATCCCTCCCTGCTCAATGGAGTTATGTTGAAGACACAATGTAGTTACGATATCGATACATTACTTTTTTTTTTTTTTTTATAGTTTTTCTAAAATATTTCTCTATTCTCGAGTTTATTACAATACTTCCTGATTTAAGAATATTGCTTAACAGCCAATATCCTCGATATCTTGATTGTTCCAAGAATTGTGGTTTTCCATCATTAATATTGTGTTTTTAACAACTGTTACGTAAAACTTTCTTTATAAAACTTTCCCTGTAACATTGATATCGACGATAACGCTTCAATATCGAATCATGTTTGCTCAGCCCATGGTAAATGCATTCCCTGTTACTTTGAATGTGTTTATGTTCAATTAATTTACTTTTACAATATTTTACCTGCCATCGATATCGACGATATCGTATTGATATCGAACCATGATTGGTAAAACCATATTACTTTACCAACCTTCACCCTTATACAAAAACTTTTTTTACATCATCTCTGTGTTTAATAAGTTTACCTTACTGTCGATATCGACGATATCGTATCGATATCGAATCATGATTGTTAAAATTTTTTCAAGAATTGTCACCCTAACCCAACATCTTACTCTAAATCTAATCTTAAACATTAACAACGCCTTTTCTTTTCTTATTCATAATTTATTTTCATATTCATGCCAATAGTGAATCAATTTTGACTTCACTTGTGACTACGTAAAATTTGACCTCATTGTAAAAATAAATTTTGCAAACAAGATCGATATCGATACGATATCGTCATGATATTGTCGATATCGACGACATCGACGTTACATAGAGTCTCAAATATGTCACCAGGTATTTCCAATAGTGCTGATCACGATCAATATCGATACGATATCGACATAATAGTGTTGATATCGTCGATATCGACATCGAATTCGTTCTTGGACATGATGCGAGTTTGAGTATAAGACAAATTTCTCCAACAGTTAGTGGTGGCGTCTCCATGTGAGTGAAAAATTTCTCGAGAGGGACGTTAAACAATATACAATCAATCAATCAATCCATTTAATATCAGTCAAAAAATATACCATCCATACATCGATTTTTTGTTTGTGTACCCTTAAGAAGTGGAAGTATGAACGCTATAACTTTCAGTACAGTATATCAGTCTGCAAAGTTTTTAAACTAAAATTTAATACACATGCACACCTTCCAAATACGTGTTTAATTCTCCCTTCTCTTTTTAATTTATATTAAATCTATAATTTATGTTCAGCGATTATTGAACAAAAGCACCCCCTTTTTTTTTTGCTTTTTGCAATTCTTCTCACCTAATCTTTTCTTTTTTCTCTTTTTATTATGTTGATATTTATCTCCATGTATGGTCGGCCACCAAAAAAAAAAAAAAAAAGATTGCTTCAGTGTGACTGAGTAACACGGTGGTTATTGATTTATTTATCAATTATTTATTTAAAAAAAATAATTAGTAGATGTATTACGTAATGTCTACACAATCGTAAAGAGGCCTGCTCTATTAATTAGACTTTGAGGCTGGAAGCACTAAGTGAAAAAATAAGAATTATATAGATTCTTAACACCAATGACTGATAAATAATAGTGAGATTTATCGAGATGTATAAAAACATCAAATATTTGTTTGTGGTATGTACCCTTTAGAAATGGGTGCTTACTTTTAGTGTAATCACTATAACAATCTACAAAGTTGATTTGAACATATTTTATTTTGTAATAAAACATAAATGGATTGGGCACCAGGCATAGCCTACATGAGCCCTCTCAACAGGTACAAGTTAAGTAAAATAAATAATACTAAACATATTATCACAGGTTCATATATCACCAATAATTTACAGTTAATTACATAACACAAAAATTGAATGGAATTTAGGAGAAAAAATAAGAGTGAAGAAAAAAAAATCAAATGAATACATGTACCGGTTTATGTGACATTGATAGAAAAAATGGGCATTTCAGCAATTTATATAAAATACGATGAATATGTATTTTATTTAAACAGAACAAATATTTTATAATTTCACATCATTTATGAAACTTCTTGGTTTGTGAAATGCTAGAATATTTTTGAAGACAATCAAACAATTCCATTTTTTGCATATCGAGTGCCGGTATTACTATCGCCAAATAATACATTTAGTGACACAGAATGTTGTAGTTCTATTTTATATATACAAACAATTAAAAAGAGAATTTCTTTGTTCAACATAAAATGGACACTATAAGAATGAAAACCACAGTTTTCACATTTGAAAATTTATATTATATCAATATAATTTAAAATATAAAAAAATATATAAGTATAATTTTACATAAATTAGCATTTAAACTACTATAATAAATATTATATCAATCATAATTTCTTTGTTGACCATGAACAATATCTTGACTACGATTTCCATGATTAAAAAACTTATTGGGTGTTCTATAATGAACCTTTTTAATTGCATTAGTAAAAAAGATAGTGTTTTTAACTTTCTTATCTGATAGTTTATTTGTGGATGGGAGATAACCCTATACTATATATGAAGTTGTCCTCGTTTGAGGAACAAAAAGTAAGATCATCATTGTTTCTCAATTAACGAGGCTGGGGGTGTGGCAGCCATTTTCAGACTATTTTTATCTCCTTTAAAAGGAGAGCTCCATATGAAGATATAGAAAATGATCAAATTTTAAAACTAAAATGTATGAATTTTTTCTGTGTGAAATGATAGTAGACAGCTTAAATTACCGTATCTAAAAAAATAAGTTAAATCTGGTGGTTAATTTGTGATTAATTTGTTGACCCCCAGCCTCCTTAATACAGGGAGTGAGATGTCATACAATGTCTTAGTAGATCTTGAAGGTATTGTGGTGATATCCCATATACTGCCTTGTATATGGGATAATAATATATATACTTTTCTTTTGTCAAATAATGTATCCTCCCCATGCAGTTAATCATTTAAAATATTCTTGATGAGTTCACTCTCATTCCTGTGATAATTCTTGCAGCAGTAATTTTAACTTCTTCAAAATACTAAGTAGATGAATCCTTTACACAACAATTAACACAAACAACATCATCACATGCTAAGCCTTGTCAAGTAAATGATATCGTACATATTTTTACAATGTTAAAAGGTATAGAGTTAACTATCTGTAAAAAGTAGATTATCCATTACATTTCTAAAGGAATAATAGAAAATATCAGTAAAAATATCGAAATAAAATCAGTTTGAAACACACTTTATATAATTTGAATACTGGTTTATTGAGCAACAAGAACAAAATAAATACAGTATCAGTTGACAAAATCACAAATTTCGAGGGGTCAAATTTTAGTGATTGAGGAAAAAATATTGGTTCATTGGGATTTGATTTCGTGGTTGAAAAATTGTTGAGCAGTGATTTATTTTCTTGGTGGAAATAAATTTAACGAGGTTGGGGTGTGGCACCCATTTTCAGACTATTTTTATCTCCTTTAAAAGGAGAGCTCCATATAAGGATCTCTTCATACCTTAACTCTTTACAACTTACAGAATTGCAATGCAACATACATTGAAACCTCGCGTCATAGAAATATTACTTTACCATTTCCCCGCAAGCACTTTATGGCTGGGTACAAATTTTTCTAAAGTTTAGTGTAAATAATATTTTAATAAGAAAATAACTTTCATTATTTTATGAGATTCAAGTAAGTATAAAATAGTTAAGATTTGGCAATAAATTGAAGATTAAATGAACTTTGCGTGAAATGCGTGATTGCGGGGAAACGGTTAATGCGTGATTTTCCGTTAGAAATACGATATGGTATATGCGTTAAAATGCGTGACTGCGGGGAAGGGTGTTAAAAACAACAAAAATCCCTCCTTCAACAAAAAGTGATTTCAAATTAATGTAATGATTCTATAGATAAGATATGTTAATTAACCAGGTTGGCATCTTTAGCCATCGAGTAGAAGACCCCTGATTTATCCTCCAGTAGTTTTTGTGGGGCTCCAAACTCGACTATTAATCCTTTGTCCATTACCATTATTCTGTTAAAATATAAAATTAAAATTCATCAGAAGGCGTCCTACAAATTAATCATTAAAGGTGTAATACAAGGGGTAATCAGAAAGTTTGCGAACTAATTGAATAACATTAAAAAAGCTATGATTTAGGGTTTCATTGTTTAAAATTGTACAAAGTAGTCCTCTCCAATTTTTTAACGCATCTACAATCGTTTTGCCCATGCACAGATCACGTGATATAGGCGGTCACGTGGCATGCTCCTTAGTGTTCTGTCATAGAATCTTAAAGATTTTTCTGACTGTTACATTTCTTCCCGTGCAAGTTATTATTTTTTTTTTTTACAACAAAAACAATCCATTTGTCAGAACTAGCCAAATCTCGTCAAGAGTATGGGTGGATGATAGTATCCTTTTGCATAATGAGCATAGTGTGCATAGTGATTACAAAATTAACCCATGTCCTCTGTCTTTGGAGCGTCGTTCATTCAATATGAATAAAGTAGGAGTCCCTTATTTTTATCATATCTGATATGTTTAAAGTCTTAAATAAACGATATTTTAGGGAATAAATAATCATATTATTTTTGTTGATATATTCAACGACACATTTTGCAGACTGTAAGTTGGCGATCTTTCGTATCATATTGCTCAACAAAGGGTACACCTCTTCCCAAGCTTTGTTTCACTGGGCAACAGAACAAACATCAATATTAAACATCTACCTTCCTTCACTTTAACAATCAATCCAATTAATGAAAAAAGTTCTGGCAATTATTTTGTCTTTATTAGTCGTGCACAAATTATTATAAGTTTCTTCAAAGGAATTTCCAAGATATACTGTACATTTAACTTCACCCACTCGTTTCTCGAATACGACTGAGTCAACAATTTTTTGTCACAAATGAATTGCATATTGATATCATTTTCACATTATGACGGCATAAGCATGGGGCAAAACGTTTCATTACATATATTATTTACAGAACACGTGTATTACTCTATGTTGCTAAATTTCATTCTGATCTGAATTGTCGTTTTGTAAATATAGTGAAACTGAAAATATTTGCGAACTTTTTGATCGCCTCTCGTATTATGTTCCTTATTTCTAGAATGTTGTAAACATACAGAATGCTTAAATTTGTGAAATATTCATTAGAAATGTTTTTTTAGCAGGATCCATGGTGATATCAGAGAAGACAATATTCGTGGAAAATATTTACTATTTACTTATTAAAGTAGAAAATATTTTCCACGAATCTGAGAAAAAAGTATAACAGCCCTGAGTCTATGAGCTATAGACAGTACATCACTAATCGTGTTGAGTTTATTTGCTATAGAGAGTAACTCACCTATCATAATCCATTACAGTGTTGAGTCTATGAGCTATAGAGAGTAACTCACCTATCATAATCCATTACAGTGTTGAGTCTATGAGCTATAGAGAGTAACTCATCTATCATAATCCATTACAGTGTTGAGTCTATGAGCTATAGAGAGTAACTCACCTATCATAATCCATCACGGTGTTGAGTCTATGAGCTATAGACAGTAACTCACCTATCGTAATCCATCACAGTGTTAAGTCTATGAGCTATAGACAGTACAGTGCAGTCACTGAACTCTGATTTAATCGTCTTCTGGATCAGTTCGTCTGTCTCTACATCCACAGCTGCCGTGGCTTCGTCCAGAATCAGAATCTTTGTCTTGTGTAGCAGAGTTCTAGCCAGACAAATCAGCTGTCGCTGACCAACACTACACAATGTATACGATATACATGGATTAATAGATATGATAAAATGGAGCTTTTTTTAAGACAAGTTACAAAAATAAACTTCAGATACTTCTTACATACAATTTCTTTGTCAACTAGAAGACATTTTATGTCGACTAGTTTCATGAAGGTAAAAAGCTAAAATACGGAAACTTTGTAAAAATCGCCTTTATTTGGTATGATATGTTTTCAATTATTCACATTCTAAAATTAGATACTGTGATTCTTAAAAAATAAAGTTCTCTGAAGTTCTCACATAGACTTTTCAGATAAGGCTTTAATCCAAGTATTTAGCTGCAAGCATTCACTTAAGTTTAGTCTCATTTAAGTTCTAAATTAAACTCTCTCTATAGATCTCACTTTTAATTGAACTCTCACTTGAGTTCTTATTTGAACTCTCACTTAATTTAGTCCTCTCTTTTTCACCTGACCTCTTACCTGAAGTTTTGACCTCCCTCCCCACATTCGTAATCTAGCTGACCTACGCAGCTGGTGACGAAGTCTTTCATGTGAGCTCTCTCTATCGCCACCCAAAGATCCTGATCTGAAAATCTCTCTAGCGGATCCAAGTTAGAACGGATGGATCCAGAAAATATGACAGGATCCTGAAAAAATACAGATTAAATATGTCGATAATAAGTCAGTGCTTTAGGCCGAAAGGGATGAAACACACAATAGGAACTATACCCTGAAAAATGGATGATAGTTTTTTCACACCTCTTCTTTTGATGTATTTGAGTAAAATGTGTTATTTTTAATGCAGTTGTTAACTTTACAACTAGTTTATGTGTTTACAAATCTTAGAGACAAAAACCCCCTGATTTTGCAAAATCCTGAAAAATTTTGATCTCATTTTTCCTGGACAAAATGAATTGACATGATTCGCATCCTCAGGTTCTGCAACAGCTGACCAAAGTTTTACATTTGGAGTGGGAAATTATTCGTATACAGTATTTGAATATTTTGTTTTTGCTTCCAATAGATGCCGTTTTTCGCTATCATTTGTATCTGTGAGGGCATACCAGAAACTGTTATTAATGACCTTAAACTGTCTGTGTTTTTGAAATTCTTGAGTAATAATAACATTTCGATAATTTTCCTATTGTAAATTACATTTCTCTATTATCAATATATCATTTCTCCATTATCAATATATCATTTCACTAATAATCTTTCTGTTCAATGTGTCACTAAAATTCTACTACATGTATGCATTTCTTTTTTTTGAAGAGTACATCAATATTAAAAGTAAATATGCTGTAATTTATACTATAACATTGTAAGATTCATAAATAAAAGTCAAGGACTTTTTGCTGAAAAACAATATCAAAGATATCCCTGATCCCATTTTGGAGGAATCACAAACCTGGGGTAGTATTGTTATTTTAGATCGTAAGTCATGGAGGCCCATCAAAGATATCGATATATTGTCAATGCTAATGTCTCCTCCTGATGGTTCAATGATGCGGAACAGCGCCAGCGTCACGGATGATTTCCCAGCTCCTGTTCTGCCTACAATACCTATCTAGGTAAGAAATATAAAAAAGATTTAAAATTTTAAATGTATATATCTAAAATACGTATTTCTGAATAAATTCTTAAATTCAAAATGAAAAAAAAAAATGATTTTTCGATTTCGATGTTTCCTATTTTACATCACTTTGACATGGCGAGAAATTTTGAACAACCAACATAGCTGTCGATGCATTTTCTATTTTTGCAATAATCTGGCTTAATATTTAAAATTTGCTTTAAATGACATAATGTGTACTTTTTTTCTTCAAAAATACTTCATCAAAAACGGACTTTTTGTAGCCGAATGAGAATGTTTCTAAACCTTTTCGCCCCCTTTAATGACACAGTCGAGTCCTCTCAGCACGAGGTCTAAACCTTCCCGGTACCGGGTGGTGTAGGACTTAAATTCCACCTCCCCCGTGTCAGGCCAAGTAGAAGATGGACGGCTGTTTGGTTCAATCCATTCAGCCTGCAGACATAACAATGCAAATATCAATTAAAATTAAAATGTGAAAGCAAATTTAATAATTTTTTCAAAGATGGAATGATTGATATGGACGTTGATAAGGGTTGGGAATGATCACACACACAATTATTGATCTGGTTAAATTGAAATTAATTCAATAAATGTCATCCATTAAAAATCTGTAATGTACTGTAGAAGTACTTTTTTCAGCGTGGTATTAATTTACGTTATGTACGCGGTCATATATTTTTCGCGGAAATTTGTCTAAGCGTACTTAATATAAATGTAAGGTATATAGTGGCAATTTAGAAAATCTGCTTAATTTTCTACCCGCGGATCAAACAGAAATTTAGATTCAACGGAATTATGACCCCGTGGAAAAAAGTACGTTTACGGTATATTTTACTATATATTATACTCATCGTTTAATATGGCCAGGACTATTTCTTTGTATGAATTAATTCACCTCTGGTTGAAGTCTCGTGAACTCCTCCACCCTTTCTGCTGATACGATATACATCTCCATCTGACTCACAGACTGGACGACCAGATTGAGGGAGATTACAGCCTGTAATTAAATGCATTATTTCCTATGTATCTTGATTGGTTACAGAGTCGGGTGTAATTTTCCATGCACCAAACTTGAGCCCGGGATAAATAAAAAATAATGACGTCACAATGCATATCTTCACTTTGATAATAACCAAATAACATCGCAACATGTTCTGAAAATAAGATATTGTACATATTGTGAAATCACTTTTTTTCGTAGGGGTTTAAATTTCGTGTTTTCAAGGCTTCAAGTGAGCCACGAATTTATGTCCACCACGAAATAAAATTTTTTCCTTTATATTACTACTGAACAATTCTTCAACCCCGAAATCAAATCCTCATAAATGAAGATATTTCCTCAAACCACGAAAATTTTATTCCTTGAAAATATGTGATTTTACAGTACAGAGGTACATTGGATATATTTTTACAGCTTAAAAATATTTCAGCCATAAATGAGTGTTATATACCTGAAATGAGTGTTATACCTGTAACGATGACATTATATACTTGTACTGAGTATGTCATACCTTAAATGAGTATGTTATATACCTGAAATGAGTATGTTATACCTGTTACGATGACATTATATACTTGTAAAGATTATGTCATACCTTTAATGAGTATGTTATACCTGTAAATATTATGTCATACCTGTAATGAGTATGTAATACCTGTAATGTGTATGTTATTTACCTGTAATGTGTACGTTATATACCTGTAATGAGTATGTCATACCTGTAATGAGTATGTTAGGGAGAGTCCTATCCCTGCCCCAGACAAAGTATCAGAAAGAACAGAAAACACAGCGGCTGCTAACACCAGAAGATTTGCCAAGAATTCTAGTCGAATAGCAATCCACCTGTTGAAAATAAAACCATGTCTTCTACTTATCTGTTAGTAATAAGCAAACTGAATTAGTGTTTTTTAAAATTAATATTATATAAATGTGAATATTCGTGTATAGAAGAAAAGTACAAAATTAGAACATTTTTCTAAATTCATATAATACTAAATCAATAATAGTTCTCTCTTCCAACACTCAGTCTTCGGCAATTTGGATGACCTGTTTTAATTGTTGAGTTTTAATTAAAAAACAACAACAACAAAGAATTCCTCGTTATCTGCAAAGTCTTGATTTAATGATACACTTGGAGATAACTAACGGTATTCAAGATCAAAATTTCATAAAACAATACAAAATGGGAGCAGAGCAAACAATGACCTCCAAACATTAGAGGTGGGATCAGGTGTCATGGAGGAGTTAGCATCCCCTGACATCAGGTGTCATGGAGGACTGGAAAGATAATCCCTTACTGACAGGTAACACTCCCTGTGTGCTCCTCGTCAAGATCGGAAAATAATGGAAAAGGTCGTCATTCAGTTTATAAATACTGGACTAACAATTAGTATGAAAAACGTCAGTCAGCATTTGTCTAAATGATAAAGTGTATTTGCTGACAAGGGCATTGGATTGACCATAGAATTTACAAAATAATGACTTAAACGAGACTACGTGCTGATATTCTTGTTTCAATTAAAGTTAAAGTTAAAGTCATCACGTTAATCATATAGAGCTTGGCTGTTAGATTACCATTACATATAATGTTTTTTTTTTAAGTAAAATACCCACATATGAAACAGATGTTTCAGACTCTGTGGTATCTCAGGCTCACCGGGATATATCGTATCGACTTAGGAATGGACGTTACCATTGTTAATCGGCAATACTTCATCGATATATTTAAATGTCGACTTGAAAGTCACTTAAAGTATTTTTTACGTACAAAAAAAGGTCTGCTAAAATGGGACACAAATGGTACCTTTTGAAATTCCAATAAATTGTTAGAAACCTGGTTCTCATAACAGACATGGATGTTGTCAATCACAAACTTAAGCATCTTTTGATGTCAACCTCAGAAGAAATAGTACTTGTATGTTCAATCAGAATGCTTTTTAACAAAATAATTTTGCAAATGACCAATGAAAAGGTAAGTAAATTTACGAATTCCATTGAAAAAACCAGCTATTAATGATATAAAAAGCCTGGACTATAATGCGTGGTATGGTTGCATATAAAGTTTAAAAGAAGCTAGATTTTAAGGTGTTGAATTTGGTAAAAAAAATTCCAAAAGTTCCTAGAAATTTTTGAGTATCCACATCTGAGCACACCACTTTTTGGATATGTTGTTTCACAGTACTCTTAAAGTTTTTTTTTCACTACTGTCAATATCCTTGTGAGGAGCAAATAAAGCTGCTTGGTTGAGCATTTTCTGGAACCCGATTTATATCTTTGTAGGATATTTATGAAGTTTCGAAAACTAAATAAATATAGATATGATAGTTCAAATTCATTTGGGTTCTTTGGAATCTTTAAAAATATTCAAACCTGACATGATTTGTAAAAAGTTCTTCCTTAGAAAAGGAACTATGAGTATAAGTTAGTTTACCACTTGGAGAATGAAATCCAAGTTCTTACAAAATACAATTTATATCATGAGTCTTACAAATGAGGACAATGTTTTACATGATTTGTCAGCACGAACCAGTAGGTACTGATCATGTTATCTGTCTTATTCATTTTTCACTTCTAAAATATTGAATACAGAAGAGGAGATGGTTCTCATATTGACCCTCAATCTTTTAATAAAGAAAGTAACACAGATCTAATGAATTGAGTCCGTTCTGATAAAGTGTCAAAGTGTCAACATCTTCTTTTTCATATCTGGCCCATCGTTTGGAGTAATCTTCTATAGGATTAAAGTAAACTTTCATGAAAAAGTACCTTGAAGCCTTCTTCTGTTAAGAAAAGATATATACTACAGACACGTACCATGACGCTGTATTTGCGGCGTGATAGAATGTTGAGTTTGTATCTACTCGGACCTGGGATTCGGTAATAAATCGGTCCACCGCTCGGTAAGCTCGGATACAGCTGGCACCGGTGATAGACTCACTAAAATGATTATATACAGGGGAGCGGGTCACACCCTCAATTCTTTTTAATTGCCTGGCGGTAGGGAGGTAAAACCTCTGAAATGAAGCAACAGAAAAGATTTTTTTTAAAACTTACTGACAAATAATTTAGGTATACAAGACACTGACGCCAAAAGTATCCCTTTGAGACCTTGATTTCTTCAAAAATCCTTTAAAATTAACCTGATTGAAAAATAAAATTTTTTAACAGAGTCATTGACTCTTCATCATTAATTTATATGAAAAGAAAAATAGCCTTTTCATCAAATTGAATTGAACACAAGACAGAATTGTAATTATAAAGGTGATGTATTTATTGCTAAATTGCTTTTACAAGATTTTAAGGATAAGATTCATAACATTGGTTGAATACATATTGATTTTGAAAAGGGAAATAGCTAATATAAATGTTAAAGTTGCCTCTAGTCTTACCAAAATTAAAATATAAAAAATGCCCACGGGTAGAATAACAAAAAGAAATTTAGGCGTGTTCACGGATATCACAACCAAAATGGCTAACAAGGTTGACAGCACCACAGCCCACAAATTGAAGGTCCCAGGAAGGCGGTCATCTAATACATCTATATCACTAGAGAAACGGTTCATAATCCGACCCACAGGTGTCGTGTCAAAAAACGACAGTGGTGATCGTAAAATACAAAATAACATGGAGGAATGTAGGGATCCGGAGGCAGTTATCAACCTTGTCAGTCCGAGGTAAACAAACGAAAACAGGAAAATTCCTGGAAAAGAAACATCAAAATATCTTTAATCCTTTTTTTAAAAGTTGAAAAAATAAATATATAAATATAAGATTTTTTTCATCGTACCTTGAAGAACTCCTAGAACGGTATAGATTGATAAGTAGTAGTACTTTCGGTTCGAATATTCCTGCGTCATAATCAGTGACTGATTTTTGATAATTTCATCCTCTGTCCAAAATGTCAACCAAAAATTTCCGTAGGCATTAAGTCCTTGAAAAACTATTACAAACAACAAAGAAAGGACGGTACCGATCACGCCCATAGCTTTTATGTAGGTGAGAATCACGGACAGTTTAACCTGGAAGAAAAAATCTTGATACGAGTTATCGAACGTTTTTAAAATACAGAAAATTAAAACTAATAAATATATTTATTTTTAAAAACAAAATTCTTCGTTTACTTTGATCTTAAATTTTGGAATATTAAGTATATAATGTTTGAATATAAGACAAATATCAGTCAAAAAATTCAATCCTTTTTTGGAAATTTTTTAAGCATACGATAGAAAATTAGTCTATTTATCATTTGAGTCTATACCGTCCCCTCCGCCGATTTTTCGTCCTGGATCAGTTTTCCTTCTTTCGATTCGAATTCTACGCCACTTTTGTATGGTAAGATTCCCTCCTGTGATAACGACCTCTGAAGTTTTTCAAGCGTATTCATTTTGTCCTTTTTGGACGAGCGTCTTCTGGCGTTCGACCGGGATATGCGTTGCTGTGACTCATCATTCAATTGTGAACTTTTACGTTTGATGTCTTTAGAAGAATTTCTTCGCAAAGATGCTTTCCTAAAAATAAAAAATATCCATAATACAGGAATTTTTTCTCCAATTATATACATAGAATTTCTTCTTGTAATTTAACAAGGTACTTCCTTATGATGGATTTAAACCTGCACGACCATAGGCACGGGAATACGGGGGTGTCAGGATGGCAGTGAACATCTCATGATTTTTCCAATGTATAGTATGCTTTGGTAAATATTTGAATTAAAAGGATTTTAGAATTTTTAAAATAAATCAACATATTTTAAAAGGTCAACCTAGATAAATAATCTGATTGCCATGTAGGAAATTAAGACATTTTTTTTAATTTACTGCCTTCTCAAATAATATTGTTAAATGACTAATTATCCTGAGAAGTTAAGTATCATTGTTAGCGAGGAATAAGGAAACCTACAATTCATATCCCAACAAAACAAAAATAGTCTAATATCAATAAATTATCTATTCCTCATCCACGAAAATAAAATCCAAAGTAACTCGTACATGTATGTTTACTTAACCAACAGAAGCTTTACACCACAAATATATTTAATTTTACACTAGTTCACATATAAATCCTTATATTTTAGGCCTTCCTTAATTTACATTCAAATATTTAAAAAGTATCAATTAAAGGAAGAAAATTGCTTTTATGAAAGAGAAAAAGTAAATGAAGAATCATTAACAAAATTTGTTACAATTGATACAATGCAATCAATGCATGATACCGGGCACTTTGCCGCCTTGAGAGGTCAGAATTATCCGATGACAAACCAAGGTCCGACACGCAGAATAGCTGTTCTCTCATCTCATCCTTTATCTGGGCAACTATAAAAACAAACCAATCAGATGCCTGATAAAAAGTGGGCAACTAAAAAAACAAACCAATCAGATGTCTGATAAAAAGTGGGCAACTATAAAAACAAACCAATCAGATGCCTGATAAAAAGTGGGCAACTAAAAAACAATCAGAGGTCTGATAAAAAGTGGGCAAGTTATTTTAGGAATGAAAAGAGAAAATAAGATGTCATTAAGTTATCCTTCATTAAATTTAAAGTTTACTTAACTTTACTTAATGTCATTATGTTGACATCTAAAAGAGTAATAATGATAAAATGAGGGCAATCTAACATAACAACTGAAAGAAATCACTTCTGAAAAAAGCGGACCCTTTATGTTTGCAACTTACAGAGAACATAGGATTAAAATTGGTTAATAGTTTAAAACTTGTCAATATCTTTTGATTTCACTTACTTTCATAATAACGTACCCCGTATAAGCAGGAGTTTTAGCGAGGATTTTATTTTGACAATAGCGAGGGTGCTGAGAGCGCTCAAATAAATTGCCTTTCATTTCCAATTGCTTATTTAGTGAGCATTTTAAGATAACTGAAATTACATCTCACTAAAAATAAAATACCAATTTTTAAGGTCAAATCGCGTAATTTGCGTCTCGCTTAAATTTCAATTTATAAGGTATTTTTGAGTAGATTAAAATTATAAGTAGTTAAAAACCAGGATTATTTAAAAATGAGGAAAACAAAATAGCTGCCTATTCAATGAATAAAAGTAAAATGGAAAAAAATCGTATCTTCGTTATAATAATCACAAAGTTCAAATATAAAAAAAAGCTTAATAATAATATTATTAATTCAATTAAAGGAAGTTAAAAATTTAAAGTAAAAGCAATTATACGAGACAGACGTTCATTCAATTAATAAAGTTAAAGAAGTAATTGAATATTTGTCATATCAGATAAAAGTAAAATACATGTAGATGGCGAGAATAAAATACCATAATGCCCATCAAACAAGAATTAAATTCATATACGTTTTCATAAACTGCAATACGTGTATAGAGACAAATACATGTTTCAGAATTGAGAGTATAATGTAAAAGAAAAAGACAAACAACCCTAACAGTAATACCTGTCTCATCTTCACCTGAAAAAGACAGACCAGTGTAGTAATAATTTTAAATAGAGTTTTGCTTCTAAAAATGCCAAGAAAACTTTTAATTTTTTATGGATTTATTTTCGTTGACGATTTAACGTAAGAGTTTTTCTTTCGAATGTTCTTCAAGGATGAAATTTGCAACTATGTTTAATTTCTATTATGTATTATGGCATCTGATCCCACCTCTGATGTTTCGGAGGTCCGTGTTTGCTCTGCTCCTATTTTGTATTGTTTTATGGACTTTGAGATTGAATATTGTTCGTTATCTCCACACCCTTCTTCTAAAGCATATAAATTAGTGAACAAAAGTATTTACGAAATTTAATTCCAGCCAAGAAATATTTTTAAACTATCATCAAATCCAATATTTTTTAAATTATTTAAAACAAAAAGAATCAGGGAAGAAATTATCATATTTTGGTTTTTGATCCTTATATTACAAAATTGAAAATTTTCATCATTTTTTCTTATTGTTGTTTCGTACTACTAGATGAAAGTACATAGTTTAATAAGTGTTTTGTACGCGATATAACAGAACATAATAAATTTGGAGTTGTGTACTTTTTCTACTCAGAGAGACATTACTTTCTGAATCTGTGTCGTCTTCCCCATGGAGAAGGTAAGTTTCAAGAAACTCAGAGAAGGCCCCTCTCTTCTGCATCAATTCTTCATACGTTCCTACTTCTGAGATGGTCCCTTCATCCATCACTACAATGAGGTCGACCTTTGGTAGCCAGTGTACCCCGTGCGTGACCAGAATACGAGTCTGTTATACAAGGATATGAATAAAATCTTATAATTTGTTAATTTTGCATATTTTAAATTATGAATATTATTTACTGAAATAGACCAAAGAAAGACAGAGAAAAGATAGCTGCGAAAATAAAAAATATTATTTTTCTAAGTAGAAATCTTTTTTCATTTAAATTCTTCTCCTGAACAAGCGCCCAACTTTCATTCATATGGATACTCCTTCATATAGTTGATTTATTCTCAGGAAGAAACTACAAAAACTGCTGTTTACTCATTGCCATCTCCTATAACTTGTATTAAGAATATTTGTGACAAAAAATACATTGTCTCTTGTGGTAATAAAGCGGTTTCATTCCTCTTTGGAATTTGGGTTAGTTAACCATGCATTGGACACATATCTTGTATAGGACATTCAGGCAACGATATCATCGATTAAATTTAAGTTGAGGGTTGCTTTTTTTTTAGTAAAGATTAATGCATATCCATACCAAAGATTTTAAAGCGCTGTAATAAAGGTATGATATTTTTCCAGTCCAAATACCGTCTGCCCGATGCATGGTAAATAAAGTCTGAGCCATGGTAAATTCTGAGTGATTTTTAAAAACTCAATTTTTTACGATATTTTCTCAATAAAAAGAATAAAATTGTGTCCTAAAGTAAACTTTTAATCACATACTAAATGTTTAGTTCAATTTTGATAATTTTTCGTCGATCTAGCGAAATCGCTAGAACTTGATGAAGTACAAGGGTGTCCGATGCATGGTGAATTCACCCTACCTCTGATAAAATAATACAATTGAGAATCCATTGAAATATATTGAAAGACACCTTATTACGCAATAATCCCTCAGGACCAATGACATCATTAAAAAGAGATTTTCCAACATGGCTGTCCACAGCAGATAAAGGGTCGTCCAAAAGATACACATCAGAGTTACTGTAGACTGCTCGAGCCAAACTTATTCTCTGCTTTTGACCGCCACTGACGTTGATTCCCTTAGCAGATAAAGGAAGAGCTTTATATGAGGGGTTATAAAAATGTCTATTCTTGGACTGATTAAAGCCGCTTAAAGTACATCAATGAATTATAAAGTTTTTAGTTAGCATCATCTTTTCTATCTGTAGAATAAACTGAAAATAATGTTTTATTATTTAATGAATTAGTAATGTTATTGTAAGCGATGGTATGCCCAGGCGGCGCAACCCCAAACATATGACGTTTTTGTTTCGACCTAAGTGTAACTGAGAAAAACTTTTTTGATACGAGTTTTTGACATCAAAAAATACCGTTAATTAATGCGTATGATAGGACACCATTGGTCTGTAAAATGCACAATTTTTATCTCATTCTGTTCGTTCTATGAAATTTTTATTGTAAATTTTGTGTGAAAGGTCCAAATACCGTAATCAAAGGCTTAAAAATGACGTCCAGAAAAAGACATAAGGGGTTTCTTTTTCCAACATTGTATAAAAGTTTTTTTTCCCTGGAAAACTTTTATAGACCTAGAAAATGTTTCAACTGAATACAGAAAATAAATTGCATCCAGAGGACTTGTTTTTAATGATTAAATAGATTTAGGAAGAAGAGAGATGCACGGTAAATATCGATTTGTAATCAAGGTGAAAAGTCAATCTCGTCGAAAAGTGAATTTGATGATGTTTATAGATATTGAACTCCAACAAGCAAAATATACTGGCATAACGAATTAAGCGAGGATCTTTCGTTATGGATAGTTTCATGTACAATTTTATATACATTGAAAGCTGTTTATGACATTATCACGTTATATAAACAAGACCTTTGGTTTTTACTTAACTCAAGGGAATCTCATGAAGATACATGTAAGTGCATTGAGACAAAAGGAGCAAGTAGTGAGAAATCATTACGTTGTCAGACGTCATGAAACGTAAATGACAATAGCTCCGGGTGATCGTATGTTGTGCTTTTTATTTTATATAATTTGGCTTGTTGTCAACGTATCAAGCTATTTTTTTTAAACATTTCTCAAAATTTTGTTGTTTAATAAGCCGTACAAATTTTGTAAAAACAGGCTACATAGTATTGAATTCATGGCATCAGTCCAAGAACTTTTTGATAACACCTCGATATGAATATTCGGAAAAGAACGTGATAAATCTTTAAAGAAAGAAATATTTTAGCTGGTAATTACATTTAATCATAATATTTGCTCTAGTTTTACCCTTTCTCCGATCTCAGTATTATCTCCAGCACTGAGAATAGCCAGATCCGGTAGCAGTGCGCATGCTTGAATGATACGTTTGTATTTCTTCTCTGAAAATTTACTGCCAAACAAAATGTTTTCTTTCACAGTTAGATTTTGGATCCATGCTTCTTGTGGTACATAGGCGACCGACCCCTTTAAAAGTAATGGAAGTTTATATCATAAGACTTAAAACCCTACTACCTAAAAACAAATAAATATAAATAACAACATTTTCCATTTTCAAGTCACTTCATTATTGTCCATATTTGTGTATGAAAATTTTGGGCCATTAGTTTACATTATTTATTTACAAAAACAAAAAACAAAAAAAAAAACAAACAAACAAACAAAACAAAA
>PRKT01000208.1:158165-175082 GCA_003671525.1 Saccostrea glomerata | reverse complement strand
AAAAAAAAAAAAAAAACAAAACAAAGAAAACTAGTATAAATTATTCATACTGTTTTATATCTAATTTACCATTTATTTTTTAGAAATAAAAACACACATAGTTGCAAATTAACTTGGAATACATATTGGCAAATAAACGTGGAATACATATGTTTTTAGCTTTTAGATATAAGTCAAAGAAACTTTTACATACACATGCATGCCCCACTTTTAACATAAAAATTTATTAAATTAAGACAAACCTGTACATTAACGTGACCTTTGACCTTCTCCATCTCTCCCAACATGGCGGCTATAAGTGAGGATTTCCCCGCCCCCACCTGTCCTACCACAGCCACAAGTTTACCCTCTCCTACCTTAAGGTTAATTCTAATTTAACATAAAACACCATTATGTACAGATATAAAAGTAATACATTGTACACATTGAAAAACAGAATTAACAATAGAATCATGTATAAGCATATAACTAATTCACTACCTCTCCTTTTTTAAAAAATAATTTTTCATTCTTTGGATCATTTTACTTTAATAACATGGGAAGTTACACATCTCATATTGCATGCATTTTACCTGTGTAAGGTAGTTCTAGGATTTCTTCGGTCCCAGGTAAAATATCCGTTGTCTATAGAAATTGCATATCCTGCAAAAGATATAATTGTATTTTAATTTCATATCACTCATTTTCCTATCAAAATCAGTATAAAAAGGCTGAAAGTTTCCTTTTTTTATTTAAAAAATATAATCGATATATAGAAAATTACTGAAGAATTATAAAGTATCATTAGTCGTGGTTACGTTACCAATTTTATCCTTCTAGCTACGAATTTTTAATAATACCTGTGGTTAAGGAGGTCGACACGTTCTTTGGGTTGAGGTCCTCCTTACAGAGGAATTTTTCTATTCTTTTTAAAGACACCAACATCTGTAAAGTGTATAAGACATTGTAAAAAAATGACATGCCCTAGAGATATGTTATTGGCATTAGATATTATAATTAATATTATGGTATATAATTGTATTAATATTAGAACTACCTAAATAATGATTTGAAAATAATTAGCTTTGCAGAAAGCTTTATACAATTAATGCGTTTTCTCTATTTCATCATATGGTTAGGAGCAGCATTAGATTGTTTGCAAATTATTAATTTAAGTTTGTTGAATGAAATAGATTAATAAAAGGACTTTTCTGTTGTAAAATATCTAAAGCTCCATAATCTTTGTCATATATATTATGCAGTTTCTAGTATAATTTAAATGATTTATCTACGTCATCTGAGGTTTTCTTCTGTAATCTTATATTGGCAATAAATTGTTGTTTTTTTTTTTCTCACTTACATTTCATATTTCAAATTGCACGAAATTTATTGTCACATTAATATCTTTTTTGACAGCTAGAAACCTGCATTGTAATAGAAATGACGCCAAATATATGGAAATAAAGAATAGTATTCAAACACGTCGTGTTCTCCTTGTCACGATGGGGAAAGAACGGAAAAAAATTCGTCAACAATTCAGTGTGAAAATAATGACCTAACAATAAGAATGAAACCTCGGAAATTTATGAATTAATGTCATTTTATCTTTATTATGTCGCAGTGGTAAGAGCTTCTGCTCTAAAATCGTAAAAAAGGGAGTTAAAGAAGACCCCTCCTTGCTCAATGGCCCTGGGCACCGAGTATATGACAAATTTTGCAGCTCTCCACCGGCAAGAAGTGGCGTCTCCATATGAGTGAAAAATTTTCGAGAGGGACGTTTAACAATATATACAATCAATCATTCAATCATTCCTTTTATAGCTTAAGCATAAGCACGATGTAAAACGAATAAAAATCAGAACACGTCACAGAAGGGTATTTCTCAAATGCAAATCTAAAATCTGTATTTCAGAAAGAAAATCCAGGATAAAGTTCTACTGATTTTCATTAAGTCAGATAGCTCTGCGAATGAAGAAACATGGTTTAAACAATTTTAAGCAGGTATTAACAAATTAAAATTCCATAATTGTTAACTATATGCTCACCAGTCAATTATACTAAGTACTCTGTACCTGTATAACTCCAGAGATGACAAATGGAACAATATATACAGTGAAGCGTAGTATGTTGATGACGGACAGGGAAACAAACACTTTTCTGGCATTCAGGTAATTTCCTGACGTCATCAAGGTAAAAATCAGCAACACAAAATAGCTCATCTGAAAATTATAACATTTACAAGTATTGGCATAACGCATACCCATGCTTATAAAACGTAAAAGTAATATTTAAAAACGTTTTCATCCATATAAACTTTTTTATCTAAATCATTAAGAAATATAATCGTTAAATTGAAAAAGGATTGACTACATAACGATACTTTAAGGCCAGGACTAAGGTATAAATATTTAAACTTTAAAAACAAAAACAAAATGTTCGTATTCCAATTATCATACTTTAAATGCCATTAATGTCATTAAAGTCATTTGGACAGTATTCTCTCTAAAGTTTCATCACAAAAAGTCGCCTGCGTGGTGCAGTGCTCAGAGCGTCTGCTCTAGAGTCGCAATGTAAGAGGTCGATCCTTACATCGAGGGTTCAAATTCCACTGTGAGACACCAACACAGGTCCTTCAGATGAGACCGAATAACCCGAGGTCTAACGTCGCAGGCATGAAAAAGATCCTTAACTGATCATTGGTCGGGAGTGCTTTGTATAGGAAAATTTTGTAGCTTTCCACCGGCAAGTTATGCTGTTTCCATTTGAGTGTAAAATTCTTTTTGATTTGATACTAGAGAGCATTTCACAAGTTATATTAATTTCAAAATATTACATGTATTTGTATTTCCTGATTTGGCAAATTATAGAGATATAATTCTAACATAATATATATCTTTTATATTTTGTTTTACTTTCCATATCTTAATATTACAGAGTTTAAAATGTACACCCAAAATATATATCATTTATGATTACCTACCATAAATGGACTGTGCACAGAGAAAAGTGTTGAGAAAGCTGTGACTACACAGACTTTTTTCAGGAAAGCCATCTCACGTGACCGAATATTCAGTAGTTTCTTGGTGAATAATGGTTCCCACGTGTACATCTTCAAAACCTACATAGAGGTTTTACTTTATTATATCAGCAAGATTCAGTCATACATGTAAACATTTCTTTAAAAAAAGAATTGGTTCCGTGATCAGAATACAGAAAATAGCAACATCGGGTTTATTTTTTCCTTTGACTAAGAGGATTGAAATATGCGATTTGAAATTCAACAAAAATCTTTACTTGAACATATTTATAAATTATTAATTGTTACCTCACTTTTTAAAGTTACACAGAGAGAGACAAATTCTCCTTTTCACTTTCTTTATATCATGTTTATTAGTTATATCTATATTCATTCCTAATGTATGCTGTGTTTTCGACAATTTTAAAATACCAGGTTCACTGATCCTTAAATTCTGAAAGCAGACTTAATAAAGCAAACTTACTTTTATACCACTTAAAACCTCATTTAATAGTTTTATCCTACTAGACTTAAGCGCTAGAATGATTCCTTGGTACTTCTGTTGAAGTTTTCCAAATAAAATGTTAAACGCCGATATAATAATGATCAGTGCAATGCTTCCCAGAGTTGCCACGCCCATCTGATTCCAAATAAGGTATAAACCCAGGGTCAGCATAAAGAAGAATGAGAGGATCTGGAACTGGAACATGAAGGCGTCCTGTATTCGCTGACAGTCCACTGACATCAAATTGACAATGTCACCAATCGTGTAGTGACTTTTAGCCGCGTTACTCATTGTCAATGACTAGAAATATTAAACGCAAACTCAAAGTTAATCCTTAAAGAAATAAAATAAGACATCTAAAAGCTAAAAAAAAGAAAAGTGATATAAAATAATATCGTTGCACTTAGAAAGAAACAATAATTTTAGATATGTTTTTTTATATTTAATTTCGAAAGAAGCATTGGTAATTATGGTCATACTTATTTGAAACATTTCTTACTTCATATTCCATTGTCAGAATCATAATCCCAACATTCATAAGAACAATCACATTTTATTTCTATTTTGTTACATGTACCGGTATATACCTTTTGATATATCAGTCCTACTAGTGCTACTTTCACTTTCAGTCCCAGAGTCATCATACAAAATGCGCCCTGAGTGTAGAACAACGCCTCAAATGCCCCACTGATAAAGAACAAGATAGCTAGTCCCCAGCCATTCCACAGAGGCCAGTCCTCTGTGTGTTTGTTCTCAAGGAATTCTATCATCAGTCTGCAAAAGAAAGCTGGTTGAAGTTGGGATTTCAATCTCTATGTGTGACAAATGACTATTATTTCTAATGCAATTTTCTGTGAAAATTTGTCACAAAGGGTATGCTAAAATATTTTTTTTAAATAATTATAAATCAAATTTATTTTGGAAAATCAATAAATGTAGAACCAAATCTATGATAGAAGGATATGGCTATAACGAACAGTATTGAATCTCAAAGTCCATAAAACAATACAAAATAGGAGCAGAGCAAACACGGACCTCTGAAACATCAGAGGTGGGATCAGGTGCCATGGAGGAGTATTAAAGCAATAATAATTGAACAGTCAACAACTTACTTAAGTAGCAACGGTTGAATCAAGGCCAAAAGGTCACGTACAATTTTATAGAAGGATGCAAGTAGCCACTGTTTCCAGTAGGTTTTTGCAACAACTTTAAGTAAAGATAGTCGTGCTTGGTGGGAATTCTCGGTGTCTTCTTCGTCATCCTCTGTGTCTGATTTCATATTGGATATCAGAGGTGTTGACTCAGATTTGAAAGTATCATTTTTGTAGATATAAGCATTAGAAGATTTCTTCTGTTGCATTCTGAATAGGAAAGTTCAGGGATTAATATACAAAAACACTCAAAGTACTGTTTAATTTCCTCGAACCGAGCTTAACATTACTAGTGTTCCAGCTACCCGCGACAAACCTGATGTTTCTTGTGGCCTGTTTGTGAACCTCCTCCTTCCAGTTTTGTTCTAGTTCTGGGACACATGTCTCTGATCGCAGGTAGTCCACCTGGTTCCAGAGGTCCTTAACTTCCAAAGTTTGTCTGTATGCTTTCATTACAAGTCTTAACCAAAGATATCAGCTATTTTATATTAATACATGTAGAAAGAAAAAAAAACCGAAGTAATAAATTCATTTTTTTTCTCATAAAAATAGGTTATAGTGAGTCAAGAAAGTATCCATCTTTATAAAATGACTCACAAGATTAATCCAATGTAGTTAAATCAAATAAAGACATTTTATATCAGTACTACTTATATGTATTTTTATTTAATCTTTATGTAGATGGGGGTAGCAATAAAGCCTTAAAAATTCATTTATGGACGTAAATGAAAACATACCCATTAAACCACCAGTAAACCCATCTGTTAAGGACAGATGCTGTCTCCTCTGGGGAATTTTCTTTCTGAAACAATAAGAAAAGTGCAGCATTAATACATATTTTTGAAACATGTACCCCTAAGATCTGTCAACTACTTCATTAGAAACTTTAAGTTGGACGCAGCTTAACGTTGATTTGATAAATATTTCTTGCTTAATGTTGATTGAATTACTAGTATATATTTCTTGCTTAAAATTGATTTGATGATATTTTTTTGTACACTTCAGCGTTACGCTGTAAGCAATAAGATTTTCAGACGCAGCAAAGGAAATGAGAACAGACAATAGCATTATTTTCTTTTATTTAAGTACGTTTATTTGTCAGGTCAGCTAGAGTACATAGTGTTTATTACGAGTACGGTACAAGTATAAAATACTTACAAGTTTATAGTTTACCTCTCCACGGAAAGTGTAATGCCCAGGCTTGTCGGAGAATGAGTACAGCACAAGTTGTATGCAGATGATTGTAAAGTAGACATAGTATATAATACTGGTGACACAACTCGGCTAAAAAAATAAATTGGAATTTTATACATAAGTACGAACCTTTTATTTTACAATTTAAATTCCTCATATAATATTACCAAGTGATTTAACATTATTGTATGATATTGCCTTATATCAAAAGGGTTTTATCTTAATTTAATATATTACTCGGTTTGTTATTGCCCTTTGGCCATTTTCACAAAAAATTGCGACTAAGATAAAAATTTCACAACCCCGCATGTTTTTGTTTAATAGAGATATTCATTTGATTCTATAAAATCATTTACAATATGTTGAAAAGTAAAAAAGGAACGTATAAGTTTTTGTCATCTTTACATTATAGGAATTTTTTGAAGGAAAGGATATTTTTTGTTTAGTTCTAAGATTATTTGTGAAGAAGGCCACGGTATTTCTATATTACTTGATATAACACATTCCTGTAAAATAATTTTTTTTATTTATCACTTTAAATGATATTGTTTCGTGTTATATCTCTTTGATATTTTCATCAATATAGCATTTATCTGTGTGATATTGCCAAGTTTTTTCTTAAATTACTCCGATTTATATTGCTTTATATTATAACATTATTCTATCTGATATTGGTCACTATTATAACATTTATTTGTATGACCTAGTCTATTTTATAATTATTACTCTATAAAATATTGTCCAGTATTTTTACATTACCCCGTATGATATTGACCTGTATTATGACATTACCTCGTTTGATATTGCCCTGTATTGAAAAGTTCCTTAGTATGATATTGTCAAAATTAATGATATTACTCTGTGTGATATTGCCCTGTCTCATGACATTATTTACATAATATTGATCTATAAATTTACAATACTCTGCATGATTATATTGCTCTGAATTAAATTTATAATATTTTTTTGTTTGATTTTGCTGTTATTTGTTTTTATGATAATGACGATTTTATAATATAACGCTGTTTAATATTATGCATTTATTGACTGCGTTCGAGGGCAACATGCGTTTTGTCGGACCCAAGAACCAAACTGTCTGCCTTCGGCCTAACGGTCTCAGGCAGACAGTTTGGTTTGATGGTCGACAAAACGAATTTTGTTCGAGAACTCCGTCAATAAATGTTTTGTTATACCTTTCATTTTATTTTTTTGTACATGTATTTTAAACTGTATTCCGTGATGTAACCTCAGATTTGTCACTGTTAAACATCAACGAATGATAATGAGATTAAGCTCTGCCCATTCTGTGACGTAAGCGGTCCAACATCTCACTCAGCTGTTCATCATCTTTTTTATTCCCGATCAGCAAAACATTAGATATGTTGGACTCTTTTTCATATAGATTTGTATAAGAATAATTTTTAAAGGTATAACAATGCTCTGTATCATCACATGAACCTCTTTGAGATAGAAATACTCTGTATGATATTGCCCTGTAACATTACTCTGTATAATACTGCCCTGCATCAAAACATTACTCTTTATAATATTTCATTGTATTATAACATTAATCCGCTTTGTTTAAAGATATTTTGTGCTGTTATGCGATCATTATGTTTAATTTGATCGGGTTTGGTATTCCATTTTTTGTAAACTGGTGTATAAAATTATCTCCTTTGACTGAAGATTCATTGTCCGTGCAGTTTTAGCGCCATTAGTTTGTCGGGGTAGCCAAGTCACAAATGTAAGTTTTATACTTATTCTTTTTGATAATTTGGTTCAAGAATTTATTTGAATTGTAACATTTTATAGGTTTATTGCTATTCAGATTTACATATGGAAATTTATTATTTATTTTCAAGTGTAAACTTTGTAATTCTTTCTGCAAGTTTGTAATTTTATTTGCTTGGCTAGACTATTGTATTTTTGGTATTTTTGAAAGTGAATTATCTTATTTACTAGTGTTTAAATGTACTTGTAACATTTTTGAGCTGTGTAACATCATATTTATGAAAGTTATTGTTATTTTGTAGCTTCTTACCGCTACATCGCTAGACGCTATACGCTATACGTTATACATTACCATCGTTACTTACCATCATCAGTTGTCATCATACATCATACTTAAGACTTACAAGATGTGAATAAAAGTATAAACTGTTTCCAGTGCTTTGCGTGGTGTATCATTAGCGGTTAACTATGCAAAGGGCAGAATAGTAAGAAGATTTACTCTGGCTACTCTACAATGGCCGACAAACCTGATCCAGGAGAACCTGATCCAGGGAATATAGAGCACGGAACACATGAACCTGCTCCAGGAGAGACTGATCCAGTGAAACACAGTTCTATACTACAGGATGAAGAGCGAGTTTACAGACACAGGCAAAAAACAGCGGCAGGCCAGGACCTTTATCTTAATAAAATTGACGACTATCAAAGGAAGTTAAGTAAACTTTGGAGGAAAATGGAAGACTCTCTTATTCTCATTGATCAATCTAAGGATAGTGACTTAAAGAAGTTGAGAAAAATTGAAGATGATCTTATAAAACTTCATACAAAATATTCTAGAGTAAGTGAAGAATACCTGTCTTATTTGAAAAGACATTCAGATCGTGAAAGATTAGAAAAAACGTCGCACGATTTACATCGAAAAGAAGATGTCATTGACTCTGTACTGAAACAGATGGAAAATTTAAAGTTAGAGGCAGCCGAAAATCTGTCACAAAGAATTTCGGAAAAAGGCTCATCACATGGTTCTTCCATAGGATCACAGATCGACAGGAAGGAATGGACTGAAAATTACGTAACCGCTCATTTCAGTGGAAATTTGCAAAGTGATAATATTCCTAAGGACATCGAACTACCTCCAAATAATCTACCTTCAATCAAT
The DNA here is from genome assembly GCA_003671525.1 of Saccostrea glomerata. Lineage (NCBI taxonomy): Eukaryota > Metazoa > Mollusca > Bivalvia > Ostreida > Ostreidae > Saccostrea > Saccostrea glomerata. Next base: position 166,347 of record PRKT01000208.1, on the reverse strand, counting down.
CCTTTGTCCTTTGAATCACCGAGAGAAAAACTTAACGTTCAAGCAACGCCAAAACCAGAGAAACCATATATGTTGAACCCGTTAGCACCTTCCTTCGTACCAGATCTTCATCTAAGTGAAACAAAGAAAGATGACCCTATGTTAGGAGGACTTGTCCAATTCTTGTTGAAGAAAGATTTGTTGCTCACTCGTTTTAGTAAGTTTACTGACAATCCCGAACAATACACTGTGTGGAAAACGAGCTTCAAAAACATTATTAAAGAACTTAATGTGTCTCCAATTGAGGAAATGGACTTGCTTGTAAAATGGCTCGGACCAACATCTGCCAACTTTGCGTCAAGCATTAGAGCTTCAAATGTTCATTCGCCAGAGAGAGGACTTCGTAAAATATGGGAGCGACTACAAGAAAGATATGGTCGTCCAGAAATGGTTGAAGCAGCACTAAAGAAAAAGTTAGACAACTTTCCCAAACTTACTACAAAAGACATGAACAAGTTGTATGATTTGTTAGACATTCTGTCTGAATTAGAATCTACTAAATGTGATGTGCACTATTCTCATTCACTGTCATACTTTGACACATCAACAGGAATCATTCCTATTGTCAACAAACTTCCCTATGCTCTGCAAGAAAAATGGACAAATCGTGCAGCCACATACAAGAAACAGTATGGTGTGCCATTCCCACCATTAACATTTTTTATCGACTTTGTCAGAGATATGAGTCAAATGAAGAATGACCCGGCATTCATGTATGAAAGTTCAAGAACATCAGCTAGTTCAACACCAAAGAAAGAAAATAAGAAAGACTTTATTGTGAATCGCAAGACTTATGTACAGCATGAAACTATGAAACGTTGTCCAATACATAAAGCTGAACATTCGTTACTGAATTGCAGACAGTTTCTAAGCAGAACACCTGAAGATCAACGCAAGTTCTTGAAAGAGAAACATATATGTTTCAAGTGTTGTGAATCGACTAGTCATGGATCACGTGACTGCAAAGTGAAAGTAAAGTGTGAAAAATGTGGCAGTACAAGTCATCGGACTTTAATGCACTTTGACAGATTGAAGAAGCTGTTTGACAATCCTATTGAACCTACAGTAGAGCATGGCGGGGAGAGTCAATCTTCTGAAAACGTGTCATCCAAATGTACAGTGTTATGTGACAAACCTTCCATTGGACGTTCATGTGGAAAAATTGTCTTGGTAAATGTTTGTCTTCAAGATCAACCCAGTAAGGTTGAAAAAGTTTATGCCATATTGGATGATCAGAGTAACAGAACTCTTATTTCTCCAAGTTTATGTGATCGTCTAAATGTACATGGACCTTCTACCCAGTATTCTCTCTCATCATGTGCAGGAACAACCACCATGGCAGGAAGAAGGATCGACGGCTTACGTGTCGCATCAGTGTCAAACAGTTATCAGTGTGAACTTCCTGTAGCAATTGAGTGTGATGAAATCCCTAATGAGAGATCAGAAATTCCCACGCCAGATGTTGCATTTTTCCACAAACATTTGAATGCAATTGCACATCAAATACCTTCGTTTGAAGAAAACGTTAAAATAGAACTTTTAATTGGCAGAGATGTTCCAGAAGTACATCATGTGTTGGATCAAATTACTGGACCAAGAGGAGCCCCATTCGCTCAAAAGTTAGGATTAGGATGGGTGATAATTGGTGATGTCTGTCTTGGAAAAGTACACGAGCCTGACCATGTGAATGTAATGAAAACTTCAGTTCTTAGTGATGGACGTGTGACACAATTTGAACCATGTGAAAACCATTTTCATGTGAAAGAATTTCATACATCAGAAACATGTGACTATTTATTCCACCGATCATGTGATGATGACAAGTTAGGTTTGTCTGTGGAAGACCGTAAATTCCTATCTATCATGGATCAAGAGTTCCAGAGGGATCAAAACGGCAAATGGATTGCTCCACTTCCTTTTCGTTCACCAAGGCCCGTTTTACCAAATAATCGTCCACAAGCATGGAGAAGAGCACAGATTCTGGACGCAAGTCTGCAGAGAGATGAAGTGAAAAGAACTCATTTCATTGAATTTATGAAGAAAGTGTTGGACAGTGGTGCTGCAGAAGTAGCCCCTACTCTCAGCGCAGATAAAAAAGAAGTTTGGTATCTTCCCATCTTTGGTGTGTACCACCCAAAGAAGCCAAACCAAGTAAGAGGAGTATTTGATTCTTCTGCAGTCTACGAGGGAATCTCGCTCAACAAAGTGTTGATGAAAGGACCTGACCTTACTAACAGTCTCCTTGGAATATTGATGCGCTTCCGCAAAGACAAATATGCTGTCATTGCTGACATAGAACAGATGTTCTACCAGTTTTATGTAAAGGAGGAACAAAGAGACTTTCTTAGATTCTTCTGGTATAAGGATAATAATCCAGAACTTCCCCTCATCGAGTACCGAATGTGTGTACACGTATTTGGCAATGCTCCATCTCCAGCCATAGCAACATACGGCCTGAGGAAAGTAGCAGAAAACTGTATAGACTCTTACGGTTCTGATGTGAATGACTTTGTGCTCAAAAACTTTTATGTAGATGATGGTTTAGTGTCGGCACCATCTCGAGAAAAAGTGCTGGATTTAGTTCTGCGTACGAAAACAGCATTACATGATATGGGCAAGATCCGCCTACATAAGATTGCTTCAAATGACCGTGAAATTTTGAACAGTTTTTGTGAAGAAGACTTGAACAAGAATCTTAAAGATATTCAGTTTGGTGAGAATACTTCTGTGTTGCCTATCCAACATAGTCTCGGTCTATCATGGGACCTAAATACAGACTGTTTTGTGTTTCAAATTCAAGAAGATGAAAAACCACACACTAGACGAGGAATGCTTTTATTTCTTAACAGCATTTTTGACCCACTTGGATTTCTGTCACCTATTACCATAGCAGGGAAAATTCTCCTTAGAGAAACAACTGGTATTGATTGGGACCAGCCTCTACCAGCTTCTCTAGACTCCAAGTGGAAGGACTGGAAAGCATCTTTGAAAGATATACATGAACAGAGGATTCCACGAATGTACTTACCAGTATCTTTGAGCGATCTCAGCAACGTAGAATTGCACGTTTTCTCTGATGCATCAGAAAAAGCCATTGCAGCTGCCGCATATCTAAAAATCGTAGATGCAGACAACAATACCTACCTTGGATTCATTCTAGGAAAGTCCAAATTAGCACCAGTAAAAGTACATACTATTCCCAGATTAGAATTGTGTGGAGCCCTCCTTGCATCAGAAATCGGAAATAGTGTATTAGAACAGTTAGACATGAAACCTAGTGTGGTGAAGAACTATACAGACAGTAAAGTTGTCCTGGGATACCTTCATAATGAGACAAAACGATTCTACACGTATGTATCAAATCGTGTGTGCAAAATACTGAAAAGAACTTCTGCTGAACAGTGGAATTACGTACCATCTAGCAAAAATCCAGCAGACTGTGCTACACGAGAAAATACATCATGTGAACAACTTACAAGCAGTGAATGGCTACAAGGACCTCGATGGCTTTTAGAACAGTGTAATGATGATGAGACCATTGAAGATTTGCAATACCCATTAATTGATGCAGAGGATGACAAAGAAATTCTACCAGAAGTCAAAGTCACAAAAACTACTGTTGAAACATCCAAGAAACCTTCTAGTTTAACAGAACTGTGTGAAAAATATTCAGACTGGAGAACTCTAATCAAATCAATTGCTATCTTTCGGCATATCGTCCAAACATTCAAACACAAACTTCATCATGTGTGTTCTGGATGGCATGTGTGCAGAGAAAGTACAAGTGTTCAGTCATGTCAAGATGCTGAAAAATTCCTTTTACGAGAATTACAGAAACAGTTTTTCAGCAAAGAGATTCAATGTCTAAAGGAAAAGAGCTCTCTACCAAAGAACAGTACGATTTCAGCTCTTTGTCCATTTTTGGATGGTGATGATCTACTTAGAGTTGGTGGGCGACTCAACAATGTGAAACAAGTTCTACCAACAGGAGAAATCAATCCAATCATAGTTCCTAAAAGCCACCATATCACTACACTTCTCGTAAGGTTCTTCCATGAATCCATCAGACATCAAGGTAGACATATTACTGAAGGAGCCCTTCGGCAGAATGGATTCTGGTTGATCAGTGCAAAACGAACTGTATCATCATACATTCACAAGTGTGTTACATGTAAGAAATTGCGTGGAAAACTTGAATATCAAAAGATGGCTGATCTACCTAGTGATAGACTTGCATCTGGTCCTCCCTTCACATCAGTCGGGATAGATACTTTCGGCCCATGGAAAGTGGTAGCTAGAAGAACACGTGGTGGAGTGATCAACAGCAAGCGATGGGCTATTATATTCAGCTGTTTGTCTACGAGAGCAGTTCATATAGAGATCATTGAAGAAATGTCAAGTTCTTCATTTATTAACGCTTTACGTCGCTTTGAATCCTTACGTGGACCTGTGAAAGTGTTCAGATCCGACAGAGGCACGAACTTTGTTGTCGCAACAGATGAACTTGGCATACAAGCATTAAATGTAGAAGATGGACCCATCAACAACTATTTAAATCAAACTAAAGCAGTGTGGATTTTTAACTCCCCTTATTCGTCCCACATGGGAGGATCATGGGAACGCATGATTGGTCTGACAAGGAGGATTCTTGATTCCATGCTGCTGGATCCAAATGCCAAACAGTTAACTCACGAGTCCTTAACTACTTTCATGGCAGAAGTGTGCGCCATTATGAATTCCAGACCTTTGGTACCGATTTCTATAGATCCGGAATCAACACTCGTACTCAGTCCTGCGATGTTATTGACAGGAAAAGTTAACTTCTTACCTGTTTTACCAGAAAGCGTCGACACAAAAGACATGTATCGTGAACAATGGAAACATGTACAAGTACTCTCCGACATATTTTGGAAACACTGGAGACGAGATTACTTGCACAATCTACAGTACCGACGCAAATGGAGAGATGATCGACCAAATTTGAAAATCGGTGATGTAATTCTTTTGAAAGATGCAGCAGTGAATCGCGTCAATTGGCCTTTAGGTGTGATAACTGAAACCTTTGAAAGCAGTGATGGTAAAGTCCGCAAAGCTCGCGTTCGTGTTCGAAAGGATGGACAGAATGTGATTTACCTGTATGTGAAATGGTTTTCCTTACAAGTGGATAGGAAAATTCTGAGATGTGAAATAGTGTTCTCAACAAAATTGTGTCATTTGTTATGTCAAGTTCCATGATAATTGTGTTTCACAAAATGTGATCTGTTAAATGTTGTGACAGATGTTAATATGAATGTCTTGTGTTGAGTACATGCATATTCATTGTTTTATCATGATCCATGGTAAAATATTTTTGATAATTCGATGTTTCATCAAGATTTATGAAGTATTGTTGATAATTTCACTATCTTCAGTCATGTATGTTAACTGTGTTTCAGAGTGAATATTGGTACCTATCATGTTCCATGATATTGATATTTTTTTTAATTTGATGGTCCATCAAGTTTCTTGTCATTTCTTACAACGTACGTTACCATTGTCCAGAAAGCGTTCCGCTATACTTTGTATATACTTGTATGTAAGTTTGTTTAATTTGGTAATATTTTAAATATTAGACGGGGAGTGTGCTGTTATGCGATCATTATGTTTAATTTGATCGGGTTTGGTATTCCATTTTTTGTAAACTGGTGTATAAAATTATCTCCTTTGACTGAAGATTCATTGTCCGTGCAGTTTTAGCGCCATTAGTTTGTCGGGGTAGCCAAGTCACAAATGTAAGTTTTATACTTATTCTTTTTGATAATTTGGTTCAAGAATTTAGTTGAATTGTAACATTTTATAGGTTTATTGCTATTCAGATTTGCATATGGAAATTTATTATTTATTTTCTAGTGTAAACTTTGTAACTTTTTCTGCAAGTTTGTATATTTATTTGCTTGGCTAGACTATTGCATTTTTGGTATTTTTGAAGGTGAATTATCTTATTAAATAGTGTTTAAATGTACTTGTAACATTTTTGAGCTGTATAACATCATATTTATGAAAGGTATTGTTATTTTGTAGCTTCTTACCGCTAGACGCTAGACGCTAGACGCTATACGCTATACGTTATACATTACCATCGTTAGTTACCATCGTCAGTTGTCATCATACATCATACTTAAGACTTACAAGATGTGAATAAAAGTATAAACAGCTGTTTCCAGTGCTTTGTGTGGTGTATCATTAGCGGTTAACTATGCAAAGGGCAGAATATATTTTGTATAATATTGTCCTGTATATACATGTATATGTATGATATGACATTCCCCTAATTATATCGTTACCTTGTATGACATTGTCGCGCATTATGATATCACTTTGTATGATATTGTATTATAGCACTACTTTATATGACATTGTCGGGTATTATGATATCACTTTGTATGATATTGTATTATAGCACTACTTTATATGACATTGTCGCGCATTATGATATCACTTTGTATGATATTGTATTATAGCACTACTTTATATGACATTGTCGCGCATTATGATATCGCTTTGTATGATATTGTATTATAGCACTACTTTATATGACATTGCTTCTTATTACTAGTCCCGTGTTACCCTGTATGATACTGATGACTGTAGAGGAACAGTGCTACAGCCTAAAAGTAGAATCCAGAACGTAATCAAAATCCCGGAAGAGATCACGTGATTTTTACGTAGTGCCTGAGTGATAACAGCTAAGTATACCTAAAACAAAGGAATTCAAAGTATAAGAAAATTATATTGAATATAAATTTTTTTGCATAATCAATAGCGATAGATGAAATATTTCGGCAGTTAAACATACACCTTAAAGTACTTACGAATACAAATATTAGAATGCTGGCGCCTATCTTGTATTCGTCTGGTACCATGGCGTCGGATTTGCAGTTGTATCCACGTGTTGAAGATAAAATCACATTTGCACATGTCAAGGAAGCCAAAACTATACATAGGAGCTGCAAGAATTAATGAAATACTGTTAGAATAACTGTTTTTAAGAATAAATATTAACAGATTTACTTAAATAAATGTTTTATACATGCATATATCGCCGTTCGCCTAATTGAAAAATCCTTGAATAATACATGCATAAATAATATTTTTTCAAGGGGTGAAAATTCTTAATGTTACACTCAGCTCATGCAATATTTATTATAACATCTGAATGTTTGAAATATACAAAAATACATTACTGTGAACATTGCGTGCATAATTTCAGCTCTGTATTGTTTTGGAATATCACCATTTGTCTAGCTGGATGGCGTGATTATTCAGTGGGTAATTTTTTTATCAAATGATTCTCGAAGAATCACATTGAACTAATTAGCATGTAAGTATAGTGTTACCAATATCAGATATGTAGTTGTACGAAGGGTAATCAAAGATTCGCGAACTATCTCTATATTAACGAATCCACAATTTAGATCAGAATGAAATTTTGGCACACAGATAGCTCTATGAAAAGCATGTGTTATGAAACGTTGTTCCCCATGATCAGATGATTGTAACATTACAATGTAAAAATGACGTTAATATGTAGGTCACTTGTAACAGAAAATGATAGACTCAGTCGTATTCGAGAAATAAAAGACCGGATTTCTTATTAATTCATTTGCAGAAGCTTATAATTTGCACACAGCTAATGAAGATTTAAGACTTGCCAGAATTTTAGTCATTACATGTAATTGGATTGATTGTTCAAGTGAAGGAAGGGAGATGTTAAAAATGATTCTTGTTCTGTCGCCCAGATATTTGATACTTAGCAACTAAAGATAGTTATCTATATGTAACACTTGGCAGCTAAGGCAGCTGTCCCTTCAATGGGGAGTTGTTCACTCAATAGAGATAGTTATCTACCTATAATACCTAGTGCTAATTTAGTTCTCCTATCAAAAGAGATAATTATCTACCTACAATACCTAGCAGCTAAGTTAACAAGGACAATCATGAACTCAACCCAGGAAAAAGGATGTCCACTTATACACTTGCATCTATCAGTTTCCGATTAACCGCCGGTCAATTGTAAGAATAAAACGCAGTCATAGTTTAACAATTGACGGGATGAAATACAGGCAGGCGCGGATTCAGAAATTTTTCCCAGGGGGGGGGGGGG